>CAUYLG010012673.1:0-67500 GCA_963573385.1 Cacajao melanocephalus | reverse complement strand
GTTGCCTTCCTCTATTAAGAGATAAATAAAACCCTTAGCTCGAAGAATTAGATCTGGCTCTACAGCCTGATATTCCAGTTTGGGATAGTACTGCATAGCATTTTAAGGGAGGGTTTAAGCACCAAACACCCAAAAGACAAAAATAAAAACTAGTTTAAGCTAAATGTATCAAATATTGACCTATACAGATAGGTAAAATGTTTTTGAAACATTTCTTTAAATACTTTAATTTCCTCCCCCCAAGTTACCAAAGGGGGAAAAAAATCATTGATTATGTCTCTAAACATAAACCCCAACATCTACCCATGAAGCCAAAGCCATCATCTCTGAGCAAAATGCAGGAACTTTGTGAATATTTGGATGCTGTTGTTGATGATGGGGTAATAATGAATAAAAAAAAACCATGTGCAAGGAATTTTGCTTAAGTCAGGACAAATATTTTCTTAGGTCTCATTCAGGGGTCTAGAAGTCCAAGACAAAACATTACCCATTCCACCTTTTGGAGTGCCAGACCTGAGAGGCAAAACTCCCACTGATTTCAGCATCCCTTACCACTGTATTCCATGTGAATTAATCAATTATATGGAATTGGTGAGCACTTGGCTTTCATTAAGCACTGCTGCTTAGCCTCACAATTACTTTCCATGCTTCATATATAAACAGACACCAAAAATGTAAACTGTCCAATTCATCTGATAGGGGTTATGCAAATGCTAAGGAAGGAAAACCAAGGTTTGTCTTTCTTTGGACAATGCAAGAAAGCATAATTAGCAACTGCAAAAAGGTAATCATGCCTAACAAACATTTTTTCTTGCTTAACAAAATTCATTTTGGGAATAGTAAACTACTATATATTAAGTTATTTATCTCCCAACTTTTAAATGTATTGTTCTCATTCTTAAAACTGGAAACCAGCTACCATCAGAACGTCATTCATTCAACAGTTTAGTGAATATCATCATCCAAAACATTGTGCTATCCACCAAATAATCTAACAAAATAATCTAACATCTCCTGAATAACCAGTAAAAAACATAAAAACATGTAAAGCTTATAAATTGTAGGTATTATGTACAAATAACCTAATAGTATAAAGTTTAAAATGAGACCATCACCGAGTTCTTCTAGTAAGAACTTAAGTATCTACATAATTAAACTTTCCATTTCGTATTAACATATGATTGATTTAACTTCTGGCTCTTTTCATGCATTGACTCCACAGCATCTACTTTTAAGATATTTTGCACTTTTCAGAAAATCTTGCATTGGTTAAACAAACAATATCTGGAACTGAGAATCTTACTTGAAAACAAGATTAACGTTTTTTTCAACTGTTAATTCCAACAATAAAGATATTGCTAAAGGAGGGATTAATTTTAAAGGAATTCTGTGTCCATGAAACTTGACCTCAAAGGAATTAATTACAGAAAACACGTTAGGTACCAGTTCACGTAAATCTCCAATTTAAAATGTCAGTTGTGAAGCATAAATCTCTTTGATAAGTTATAGGTATTCCTGTCAAAGTTGCAATCTGGCGTCTAAACCAATTACAAAGAGAATAAGCTGCTCATAATTTTATATAAATATCCTAAGCACATGTCTACTTAGCTCTACAATAATTTCATGTAACATTTTCAGATTTTCAAGACTGATTCCAGATTTTTTTAAATATTGAAAGTTAGTTCAAATCTAGGGTAGTATCTGCCTGAGTAATATGACTATATTAATTCACAGAAGCTTTCTTTTAAAGGAGGAGCATTTTTAACAAGATCTTTTGAAGTCCTAAGAAAGGGCAGTTTCATCAAAATCCATCTGAACCTAATGTGTGTGTGTGTGTGTGTGTATGTGTGTGTGTGTATGTGTGTGTTTAAAATATAAAATATATGTGTGTGTTATATACATATATATATCCACATATATACATATTAACACATTAATGTTAGAACAGCATATAAGAGACATTTAAATTAACATTTGTGCAAAGTGTTCATGATGCATTTGGAAAGGCAGAATTTTTAGTATACAAAAACTATACTCAGTTCCCAGTTCCCTTAATTGTCCACCATCTAATTATCAGTGAGTTACTTAATATCCATCGTGCATACTCATAACCACACCCTACCTCTTAATCTATGAAATGGGTAGCAATGTTTGAATGCAAAAGCATTTTAGAATGTCACAGGGAAAATCTATACTAAATATGTAAATATGGCAAATGTATTTTGTCATTATGAAAAATAAATTTCTATTTTCAATCTTTTTTTAGTCCTATTGACTTTTCTTTCATAAAATCTGAGTCATTAAACCCCTTTTTAAAAATTCTGATATAGATGCCTTGAGACCTTTTCTATTTGGCAGTGGACTAAATCCAAAAAGGTAAAATTTTTTAAATGCACATATACATTATTCATTTATCTTATAATACACTAATTCATTTTAAAGATTTAATTTCAACATGTATAGAAACATTTAAAACTAGAGGTTTGACATTGTCATCTTTTCTTACTGAGGCTTTCAGAACCACTGCAAAGGTCCTTATTGAGCCACTGAAATAATACAAGAGAGAAAATATCCTTTCTTCACTACAGAAATTGTGAAAAGAAGAGGGATCTTTCAGTAGAATGGTATTTGCAAGCTATTTTTAAAGGTATCTGTGAAAGGTGAAGCATCATCTTAAGAAAAGAGATTGTAGCATATTAGAAAAACCAGATAGTATTCATTTGAGAATTCTAAAGAATTAAGGACATAGTAAGTGATCTACTAACAAAAAATGAACATGTACCCTTAAAAGAGACAATAAAGGAATAAAACTTAAAGGAAAACATTGATAGAAATTGAATCTATCTTTTTAAGTTTTGCTAATAATATATCATTGTAGAACTTACTGGCATATGCTAAAAATAATTGCTGTCAGAAATACAAAATTTATAGATAGTGAAATAGGAAATATATTTCCTAAAAAGGCAAATTATGTTTTTCTCACTTAAAAAATGTATTATAAACAATTTTTCATAAGTTATATGTCCCTAGATAATCATGCCTTCAGTAAATATTTTTAAAGTTTTAGAAAATGTACACAGTTGAATTAATTTTATACATTGAAAATAGAACATGTAATTTGGTTTATAATCCCAAAACTTTATAAGTTTTTGTACAAATGAGAACAAATGGATTTATTTGATTGGTATAGTTTCAGATTGTTATTAAAATACCAGAATATTTGGTAAACACTATAATTTATAAAAACTAGAATATTGGTCATTAAAATCCAGAGATAATTAAAAGAAGCCCTATGACAATAAGTGGTCATTACAGAAAAAGGATAAAATTCAAATTTAAAAGTTAAAGACTATACATAGCATTGAAAATATGTAGCCATCTGTAAGCACCAGCTCTTTTGAAAGGTAATTTTAAAAATTATTTAGAAATCTCTTTACCATGATACAGTAGTAGAATAAATAGGTTCATAAAATTTCTCTTCATTAAAATAATCTATATTATGATTTGTTGCATCTTATTTTCAAAGAAATCAAAGCCCTATAATCTGAGTTCAAATAATTTTTGAAGGTTTTTTTTCTTTAGACTTCTAGGAAAATAAAACATGTTCTTATAAAGCTAGGGTTTCAGAAAAGGGGAGACACTCATAAACTTTTTGTGTGATAGTGAAAAAGAGATGCATGTGCGCTAGAGGCGTGGTATAAATAACAGGATTTTAGGTGTAGAGATTTTTCTTATACATGTTTGGAAATTGTTAAGAGTTAATTTGAATAAACTGCTTGCTATCCTGCAGTTTGGAAATGCGTGCTATTACACAGATTAATAATTTTCAAAGAATCAGAACACAGTAAATTCACTTGTCTATGGAGTGTCACTGAACAGCATCTAACCTGTCTTTGATGATTTAGAAGGTGCTTCATAAATTTTTGGTATCTTTGAATTAATATTTATGAACATTCGTTACCGCTATAATCAAGACATGCAGAGATACCAATTAATAGAGAATTCTGATGAGAGAACACCATCTACACTAAGCTTTTAACTGAGTGCAGACGTTTCATTCTTGTCTGCTTACAGTACCAGTATTTTCAATTTGGAAAGCTTTATTCTCCTAAATATAAAATTTCCCAATTCAAAAGTATATAAATTTCTTTGCATGTAAGTTTTTCTAACCTCTGCTTTTTCTTTTTATTCATAAAACCTTGTGTGGTCCTCTTAGTCAATGATCATCGTCATAATTTCTTACTTGGTAATTTTCAGAGATGTTCATCAAGTTGATCAAAATATAGATGAAGAAGGAAGTGCATACAGATTTGAGACAGAGAGAGTAATCATTCTTAGTGTTACCTTTGATGTCACATAAACACTTGCTATTTGCCCTTCTACACTGGGGCTCTTTAGACTCAATTCACAGAAAATGAAGTCAACACTCTTCTAAAGAAAAAATTCTAATCAGAAAGTTCCTGTCAGAGTTCTTAATCACGGACCATTGGCCCTTGTTCCTGACTTGTCCCCTCCTTTAAAAAAAAATTTAAAGTAGGCTGGGCGCGGTGGCTAACGCCTGTAATACCAGCACTTTGGGAGGCCAAGGCAGGTGGATCACAGGTCAGGAGTTCGAGATCAGCCTGGCCAATATGGTGAAACCCCGTCTCTACTAAAAATACAAAAAAATTAGCCAGGTGTGGTGGTGCCTGCCTGTAATCCCAGCAACTCAGGAGGCTGAGGTAGGAGAATTGCTTGAACCCAGAAGGCAGAGGTTGCAGTGAGCCAAGATCATGCCATTGCACTCCAGCCTGGGCAACAGAGCAAGACTCAGTCTCAAAAAAAAAAAAAAAAAAATTAAAGTATTATTTCTTTTGACCAGTGGGGTTCAAAACCCATAATAGTTCTTTTTGACTGATGTTATCAAGCCATTGTAAACACTAGAGACTTCATATATATGCAAAATATATCCGTTTCTATCACATTATTTTCCCTACAGCATTGAAACTTTATGTGGGTAGTTTTCACTCAGGTTTTCTATATAGTATCAGTTTGTGGTATTCAAATCCCTCCTCATTATCTCCCATGTGATAATCTTTGTGTTGCTGCTTGGCTGTTTTCATATCCTGCCCTTTTCTAAGGGATCACCTTTCCGTTCCTTTTAAAAGGTGCTGACCTCTCCCACTATCATTCAAAGCAAGGAAGATGAAGCTTAAAGTGTTTTCGCCACTCTTCCTCCTTTTCCTTATTTTTTTATTAAAATTGTAACATAAAAATGTCACTCTGAAGAAAAGCCTTGGGTTCCTCATTCCCAGCTCCCCTTCCCTGGGAGGTGAATACATTGCCTTTTAATCATGTTGGCCTTGCTTTTCCATAAGGCAATAAAAAAACAGTCTCAACAGAGGTTGCCAGTTATAACTTATGTATAAAAAATGGAATTAAAAACGTTTGATGAGACAGAATCAGTTCCATAGGGACCCCCCCTCCTATATTTCCCAAGTTTTGATTTTATCCTTACCTTCCTCTAGTCTCTCTTCTTAATTTTGTCTTACATGATCCTTTCTCCCAAACATACCAATAGGATTTTAAAGAGGACTCCTTCCCTAATTTTCCCATTTTTTTCTTCTTTCTTACCAGCATGCCTCTGCATTTATTTTCTATTGACTCTGTACCCTGACCGTCTTCAAATATTCATTATAATTGGAAGTTGCAATCTACCTTCTCCTCTGATGCGTCAACTGCATATGAACTGAGTTCTCAGAGATTATTTCCTTTTTCTTATTGACTAGATCCATGAACTGACTTTCAGTTCACTGTATGGTTTTCCGAATTGATTGATATTGCCAGTACAGAAGCATACCTCTCTCATCACCTTACCTTCTTTTATTTAATGATTTCACCTGCCTTCGAATTAACTGGTTTCCCCAATCACATTTCTAAATCTCCATCTCGCATTTGGATGTTAAGCCTGATGCTTTCAAGGTTTAAAACTAGAGCATGCCTGTTGTGTGCAATGCTACCTTCTGGGCATTCCCTAGAAACTCCACCCTGTCTCCCTTTTGGCGAATGTATTAAGTACCTTTAATCTTTCTCCTGTTTATTACAGTACTGAGTGTTGTGTCAACTATTAATGCACACTACTGCAACCTGACAGTGTAAATTCTGGCAGAAGCTTTTACAGGAGGTAACCTGGTGGCCTCAGGGGTTCACGTTTCTCACATCCTTCTCTGTTTATTTTTCAGAAACACTTTCAATAACCCTTTTTGTGTGGACTTCTTTAAAGTTTTACTTTTTCCTGAAAGCCTCCCTTGATCCCCTACTTGTTTTTGCTTTCTACCCCGACTCAGCCTCCCACCTAGCCCCCGACCATCAGCCTTCATATTTCTAGAGGACCCAGAGAAAGTGTGTGTATTTATTGTGGTGTGGCAGGCAGCTTATACAACGGTGCCCAATGACCCCTGCGCTGGTCTTCATGTTGCTGTGTCATCCCAACTCCTGAGTGTTGGCTGCACCTAGTGAATTGCTTCTGACAATTACAATCTGGCAAAAATGATGGCAGGCCACTTCTGAGTTTAGAGTACAAAACTTCATCTTGCTTGCCCTCTTTCAAACTCTTCCTTCTTCCCACCTCTCTCTCTCTCTCTCTCTCTATCTCTCTCTCTCTCAGCAAATGAACATGCCAGCAACTACTAGTGAGTTAGGAAATGGCTCCTTCTCTGGCCAAGCCCTCAGATGAGACATCATCCTCGCAGCCTTGTGAGAGACCCACAGCCATAATGCCCAGCTAAGCTGCAGCCAGATTTCTGACCCTCAGAATCTATGAGATGATAAATGCTTGTTATTTTATGTCACTTAGTTTGGTGGTGATTTGTTACACACCAATAGCTAACTAATACACATGGTATTGTGTGTGTGGTTTGCATATCACACTCTTTCATTAGTCAGTATTAGTAGCAGTAGTGTTATGAAGTAGTGAGCTCTAGTTAGCCAGGGCCTAGCATAATGCCTGAACCATATTTGCTAAAAATATGTTTGTTGAATAAATGGCCTAATGAGGACTTCTCCTTTCTCTAAAACTTCATTAATCACCACTTACAATAAGTTGATGTCTCAGTTGGGTTTCTTGGAAACTAATTTAGGCTAACTTAAGCAAGAAAGCAGTACAATGAAAGGAGAACAGGAAGCTGCCAGAACTGAGGAAGGCTGAAGAAGGGTGTTCAAGGAATGCACAAGCAACAAGGGTAAAATCCGTCAACGTTCAGTCAAGGTTCTGCTCCTGGGACACAGGTCAGGACATCAGGCTGTAGGATGCGTGGACACTGCCAGACTCCAGATGCCAGTGCTGCCACCATGCATCATCTCAGCTGTTCTGGCCTTCTTCCATCATTTCCCAAAGACCCTAAGTTCTGAGTGGGGCACCTGTTGGCTGAGCTGAGGTCACATACTAGTGCCTGCCTGCTAGGATGCCGAACAAAGGACCATCTATTCACCCTTAATAAATAAAGGTGAGTCCCTGCCCTTTTCCAGTATCACTGATGGTGATATTTTCCCCAGAACAGAAAGGAATCAGGGGCTGGCAAGTGCTCAGACCATCAAATAGTAAATAAATTATTTCAAAACTCAGTAAGAAACTCACTCATTAGAGAAGCAGCTCTTAGAAGCTTTAGTATTTCCTTCTAGGTAATTTTGGGTTTTTTTGTTTTTTTTTTTTTTTTTTGTAAACTTTCTGACCAAATAGATTTCCTTTTTAGCACAAACTCTCTAAAACAATGGCCCGTGCGTAAATATTAACTACTATTCCCCTCTTGCCACCCACTTGCCATCTCTTATAGTCCACTTTCTAGTCAGATGTGTGAAGAACTTAAAGAGCATGTTTATATGATTTCTCAGGTATGAAAAGAAAGAAATTAACATTTTTATTCTAAAGAAATAGATTTGCAAAGCACCCAGTGCCGGACCCAGTGCCCAGTGTAGAGTCAATGAATGGGATGTGCCTTTCTGCCACATTTCTCCAATAACAATTTGAGCTTTTTTTTCCTGTAAGGTTTCATATGGTACCTCTATCCTGGTGGAACCAATTTTTATACATTTTATAAATATTAATCTTCTCTTCTTTTACCTATCTTTTTTTTTTGAGATGGAGTTTCGCTCTATCGCCAGGCTGGCCTCCCAGGTTCAAGTGATTCTCCTGCCTCAGCCTCCTGAGTAACTAGGATTACAGGCACGCCACCATGCCCAGCTAATTTTTGTATTTTTAGTAGAGACGGGGTTTCACCATGTTGGCCAGGATGGTCTTAATCTCTTGACCTCATATCACTTGACATTTTTATGAGCCTCACTTCTCTCTTGTTTCTGAGATCTCTCAAACCTTGTGCTTGGTAGAGAAGGTTGCACTAATGATCTCCTGTGCTCATTTTTCTGGATTTGTCTTAAGCTCTCTCTTCTACCCTCATCATGTTCCTAATGTCTTTATTTTTCAAGTGGCTGGTTTTCTTTGCTTTTCCTTTTTCACCTTCTCTTTATTTTGGCCTCGTTTATTCTTTCTGCTCAATCACTCCAAAGTTCTCTCTCTGCATCTTCTCATATGGAACTTCATATCTTAGTTCATCTCTATCTTAACTGAAGAACTAAGACAGTTTCTCTCGTTTCTCTCTTTCTACTTAATTTGCTTCATGTCAACCATAGTTGTTAACCATACATCATTAAATCAACACATATTTACATATTTATTCTGTGACTGGAACTGCATGATGGGATAAGTGGTGGGGGAGGAGGCTGCAAAAGAATACATCAGAATTCTGCCCTCAGGAGCGCAGGGCCTAGCAAAGAAGGAAAATGGCTATACAGACTCTAATCAAATATGATACGCACCATCCCGAGGGGATTATCAAAATACTTGAGAGCACAACAAGTGGAGAGACTGATTGTGCTGAAGAAGGTTGAAGTGGGCTTCACAGAAGAGGTGTCTTGCCAAGACACCAAGAAATGGGGAAAGCTATTTCAGGTGTTTCCAGGCAAATGGGTTGCTTCATTCTTCTCTTTCTCACATTTGTAATGTTTCTCAGTACACATAAGGATACAATATCTCCTTTGTCATACAGATTTATGTCCACCTACTGTTTCCGAATAAATATTGCCCTTGACTCAATTAAGCTTTAGCACAAAGCTCAGTCACAGGCCAGGTGCGGTGGCTTATGTCTGTAATCCCAGCACCTTGGGAGGCAGAGGCAGGCAGATCACATGAGACCAGGAGTTCCAGACCAGCCTGGCCAACATGGCAAAAACACATCCCTACTAAAAAAATACAAAAACTAGCGGGGTGTGGTGGCACATGCCTGTAATCCCAGCTACTGGGGAGGCTGAGGCAGGAGAATCACTTGAATCCAGTAGACAGGAGATTGCAGTGAGCCAAAATTGTGCTGCTGCACTCCAGCCTGGGCGACAGAATGAGACTGTGTCTCAAAAAAATAAAATAAATAAAAGTTTGGTCACATTTTTTTCTTCTTCTTCTCTTACATACAGTTATTTTAAAACAAACTTTTAGAAAGTGGCCCACTTCTAAACTACACACTCTCTCACAGACACACACATATCTAGACTTTCTGGAATTTTAATCATCTATCTTGAATCATACAATCTATTCATTTTAAAGCTGAGAGAGACCTAAGGCGCATGAGAACTAACTTTCTGCTTCTTATTTACTGATACAGAAACAAAGTCTCTGATGCTAAGAGATTTGCTCCACGTCACAGTTAGTTAACAGAATAATCATCCCTAATTATTTTTATAAAAAGACATATGACATAATTGTAACAAGGGCCATTGCAGGGTGCAGGAGAGAAAGGGTCCCTCGTAAGAGGGCTCCAGACTCTCCCTTCGCTTTAGCCCTGTGATTCCTTCTTAGACAGAAGTTATATTCCTGTTTTTAGAAGGGCACACACAAAGTTTTAGTTATTAGAAATGATTTGGGGGAGCATATAAATATGGCAGCAATGAATACACACCTTAAAATGTGTACATAGATTCCTTAATCATAATAACATTCTTATATTTATTTCTTCATCTCGCTAGAGACACATTTATCCTTTTCTCTCTCAGTGTCTAGAACCTCACCTTTATGAGATCTGCTTCAGGTGACTAGAGCAGTCTTTTAAAAAACACCAATTGGATCATGTTACTCCTTGTCTAAAATCCTCCATTGCTTTTCCATTGCACTCAAACTGAAATCCAGGCCCCTGACCACAGCATGCATGACCCTGCAGGATATGGCTTCCTCACCTGTCTGACTTCCTGCCCTTAAATTCACCTCTCCTCCTCACTCAGCTCATGCTACACTGACCTTACCATTCCTTAAACATACCAAGCTACTTCTCACTCCAGGGCCTTTGCACTTACGGTGCTCTCTGCCCAGAAGGAGCAGCCCCCAGAGCTTTGCCTGACTCCTTCTTTCCAGCAGTCAGCACCCTCTGTACTTTCTCCTTAAAGCATCCCTTTGTTCTGTTTTCCTCATTTTACTTACTGCTAGCTGAAATTTCTGTGTCCATTTATTTATTTATTATTGTTAGTCTCCTTCCTCTAGAATAGCACTGTCCAGTGGAACTTTCTGCAGTCATGGAAATGTTCTTAGCTACATTGAGCATTTGAAATGTGACTAGTGACACTGAGGAACTGCATTTTAAAATGTCATTGAATTGATTTTTAAAGTTTTTCTTTTATTATTTATTTAGTTTTAAATTTTATTTAATTTAAATATCCACATATGGCTAGTAGCTACCTTATTAGATAGCACAGCTATAGAATATTAGCTCCATGAAAGCAATAACTTCTACCTCTTGATTGCCCTTGAATCTCCAGCTTCTGGAATAGCAATTTGTACATAGTAGATATTGAATAACTATCATTTGACTGATCAGAAATGTTTTTGTTTTTGTTTAAAATAAGCTCTTAGTTCAAAGAAAAAAAGGAGGGTTTATGTAAAATTCATAATGTTCATACAAATCACATGATATGTCAGTCAACTATTACCACAGTAATGCTGCATAATAAGCTACCTTCAAATCCAGAAGTTTCAAATGCAATAATTTATTCTTGCTCACATATCTCTGTGTCAGCATGGGTTCAGTGAATCTAATCTGGGCTTGACTCCAAGGGGCAGGCTGGGTCCAAACCTGTGTCATATGTCTCTCATCCTCCTTACACCAGCAAATGAACAAGGGCACATTCTCTTCATAGCTATGGCAGAGGCACAGGAAGGCAAGCCTGTTTTAAGCCCCTGCTTATGTCATAAATGCTAACATCTCACTTGCTGAAGCAAGTCACGTGGGTGAGTCCAAAGTCAAGGGAAAGGAGAGCACACTGCTTTAAGGTGGGGTGACGTGGCAAAGAACATATATACCGCATGGATGAAAAATGGAGACCAGTGCTCCAATCCACCATGTGTTTTAGAAGAGTCTCATACAAAAAATATGATTACAAATTGAGTTGCCATAAGATTAAATAAAATATCTTTTTCAAGGTTTATCTAGAACACACATAACATACATACAGATGCCCCACATAGAGAAATGAATATATGCTAGAGAGACAAGCATTTTTCTGTGGACTCCATTTGAGATCAAGAAATTCATATGAGGACAAGGCACATTTGTGGATTTTGTGAATGATGTGGCTAAGGAAGTACACAGTGATATTTCTAAGCCTAATGATAACAAGGGGGAAGTCCTGCTCCATTTGAAATACACTGAACATTGCTGAGACCACAAAAGTTGGCCCCCATAAGTAGCATATAGATTTCAATGTCACAGTTGTAAGGCAATGCATCTTTCATAGAAACAATGGTTCAAACATGTATTTCACATAAAAGATTATTGCTTCTAGAAAGTGGCATCTAGAAAAGGTATGTATAGTGGTATGCTGACACCTCTGCTCTCTTGGGGATGGGGGAGAAGCCTTGATTTGTGATGTTTGACAATTTCTGGGGTGGAAATACTCCTATCATTGCCAATTTCAAGCTATCGAAGTAATGTCACAGAATGCTGAGTTGGAAAGAGATGAGTAGAAGTGGCTCCAGGAGCTGGTCCAAGCTGGTGACAGCACACCACCAGAAAAGTTCCTATGAGCTGTTGCACAGACACAAGTATGTCTTGTGCAGCTTCATCCAAGAAGTAAACAAATACTAGAAAATACCATCAAACCCTTCTATAAAGTTATTGGGCATCTCTTGCTGAAATATTGCTGCAATTCTGGTTGTTCCACTTTAATAAAAACCTAACAGAGCAGGAACAGGTCAGGGAAAAGACAAATAAAATAAAATAATGATGGAAAGATTTCTGCAGGGCAGTGTTAGCCAAGGCAGTGCCATGTGTGAATTAGATGGAGGTGTCCTCCCTGGTGGATAGCCCCACACCCCCTCACCTGGGGAGGATCGCGCCAGCTGGATTTGAGCCAACACTCACCTCCTCAGCAGGCTCCCTTGTGCAGGCCAATCTGTATAACTATAAGGGTTGACCCCCTTCTGTAAAGGGTTAGAATTGTTTTCTTTGGCCTAGAAAGATCTGAATGGTAAGCAACTAGTCACATGATAACATTGTTTAAAATTGTAAAGGATAATGTAAATACATATATGTGTGTATCTATCTATATAGATATAGATATAGATACATACACACAAGCAGAGAGAGATTGGGAAGGAGGGAGAGAAAGATAAAGGAGAGTTTTGCTTATTCAACTTTGGAACACTAAAATTAGGGACATACTTTGAAACTGAATCTGCAGTGTTAACAGTACAAAAAAAATTTTTAAGCAATTGTTACTTTTTACAAATAAGCCTTTGAAACATACTCCTAGATTATAAACCAAAATGTATATCTTCTAAGGGAGAGTTCCAATGGCCAAGGATAGAGAAAAAGAATACTTTATCATTTAAAAACAATTGCATATTTAAAAATTCATATCCGCATGACCTTGAGTCTAGATCCTGGAATCCTGACGCTCCATTCCTGCTAGATGCCCGTGCCTACCTCTCTGGGACTCTGCCCCTGGAAGGTTCCCAATGCCACCCGTCTTTCCTGAATCATCAGTTTTTCTCTGTCTTCTCTCCCTCTTTGGCTACCCTGCAGCATCCAGCTCTGATGATCACTCACTCCCTGGAATTTAACACACATTTTATGGAGAGCTTATTATGTACCAGATACTGTATAAAGTCAAGGAAATAAAAATCACGTCCCTCAAGGAGTTGTTTATTAGGGGAGATAGGCATGTAAATAAGTAATTTCACAATAGTATGATAAGTACAAAGAGATGCAGCTTTGTGATCCTTCAGTAGCATATAGAATGGAGTGACTAACACCATTTGGATATAGAGAAGCAGGGATTTCCTTCCTAAGAAAGACCCTGGATTTAAACGATGGCCAAAAGTTTTTCTTTCCAGATGATATAGAAGACATGATAGTCCAAATAAAGCGGGCACAATATACAAAGGGTGAAAATGTAAACAAGCATAGAGCTACAAGTAGTCTGGAACAGCAGAGCGTGATGGGTAAATGAAAATGCAGGAAGTGGTAAGGCTGGACTGGGAGGAAGGACAGGAACAGGAACAGGGGCCCCTAAAGGACTGAAGCAGGGAGATAATAGGATCAGATTTGTGCTTTGGAAAGATCCCTACGGTAGGATGTAAAGAAGCGGGAAAGAGAAAGGCAGAGTCTAGACTAGTCAGGGGACTATTACAGTGAGCCAGGCCCTTGAGGGCCGGGGCTCTAATTATGGGTCTTGTCAGTGGCGATAGAATTGTAGGTCACTCAGGGGAAATCTAGGGGTTGAACTTAACCTTGGGGGGTGGCTGGGTGGGAGATGAAGGAAGAAATGATGACTCCCAGATCCCTGGCTTGGGTGGAACAGCAAATGGAAATGTCATCAACTGAGTTACAGTCTAGCATAGGCAGAACAAGTGTTGAGGAGGCAGTGAGCTTGGTTTGGTTTTGGACTTGCTGATATGAACAACGTCCTCTATTGCAGCAGTCCCCAACCATTTTGGCACCAGGGACCAGTTTTGTGGAAGATAATTTTTCCAGACTGGGGTGGGGGGAATAGTTTTGAGATGATTCAAGTGCGTTATATTTATGGTTCACTTTATTTCTATTATTACTACATGGTACTATATAATGAAATAATTATACAACTCACCATAATGTAGAATCAGTGGGAACCCCGAGCTTGTTTTCCTGCAACTAGACAGTCCCATCTGGGGGTGATGGGAGACAGTGACAGATCATCAGGCATTAGATTCTCATAAGGAGCTTGCAGCCTAGATCCCTCACATGCACAGTTCACAATAGGCTTCATGCTCCTATGAGAATCTAATGCCGCTGCTGATCTGACAGGAGGTGGAGTTCAGACAGTAATTTGAGCAATGGGGAATGTCTATAAGTACAGATGAAGCTTCACTTCCTCACCCACCACTCACCTCCTGCTGTGTGGCCCAGTTCCTAACAGTACCAGTACTGACCTGTGGCTCCAGGGTCGGAGACCCCCACCATATTGGATACTGATAAAAGAAAATTTAAAAATCTTAGCTTTGCCCCTTAAATGCCTGTTGTGCATTCACCCTAGGTGAATTGTATCGCTTCTCTGGGCTTCAATTTTCTTACCTGTAAAGCTCTTGGGACAATGCCTGGCATGTAATATTTCCATATTATCTGATTTCTCTAACAACCCTGTGAGGTATGGTATGGGTATGATTACCCTCAAGGAATTGAAGCACTAAATGACTTGCAAAATTATAGTTGTATATATAAAATCACTTTGTAAGATGAAATTCTTTATATGCTACCGTAGTTTTTCATTTTGTTTTAGTCACTACTACAACAATTCACATATAATTGGTCTTTAATTGTTCCATGCATAATAATGATTTTCAGTTTCATGATAACCTGAGCACAAAGACTGGTCCTAACTATCATTTCTGCACACAGATTCTCAATTCATTGAGATTATTGATGGATTGAGCCTATGGAAACTGACTAGCTGATCAACTGGAGCTTTCTTTCGTAGTTTGTTCTACCTTCATCTGCCTCTGAATGGCTTTTGCCCCAAAGGAAGAAACATAGAATTCTTAATTTAATATGCAATATATCATATTAAATATTAGAGAATCTATGCATAGACCATTTTATACATTAGCAGGCATCACAATATTCTGGATTGACCATGTTTTGAAATGGAACATTATAATGCTGAAAATTAAGAAACATTCTTTTCAATTTATGTTGGCAGTAAAACAGAGTAATATGATCATGCTGAAAATGTCCTGGATCTGTTACAGAATAAAAAGTTGTTTTTAAAAAAACTGACAACTTTGAGCACAAGGCAGTTTCTGTTTTCACTTTACCCTTAAGAACTCATTGCACCAAGATCATGAACTCATGAGAGTAATAAAATAATTATAGCTTTATTTTACTATATTCCGACACTGAATTTGATCCACTTATGTCTGCCTATTTCAGATAGAAAAAAAAATGACCTGGCTAGATAAAGCTGATATTTTCTTATAATCTTAAAGTCTCTCTGCAAAGACCTTTGTCATCATGTACATATTTCTTAATAAAATTTCCTTCAATGATCTTAACACTCTGAGTGCACTAGTAAATCCAACTTTCACCGGTAAAAACCATCAAACAATATTTTAAAAGAATTTATCCATTTTCCAAGTATTGCTTTATTCCGAGCACCTTGTGTCTCGTGTGCAACCACTAAGAACGACAATTCTAAGAGTTAGGCAAATAGCATTTGATTTTGGAGTATCAATAAGGATTGACAATCTTTTGTGTGTGTGTGTGTGGGAGAGAGAAAGAAATATAAGGATATGAAAGGAGAACAGTAAGCCCAGTTCAGTACAGAAACCTGTACAGAGATTTCATTTTTGAAATGTATCCAGTTCAAGGGTTAAATGAAAGCAGTCACTTCAACCATGTTTTTGAAGAAAATAAAACAGCTTGATGTAAGTTAAATGAAGGGAGTCTATGACTTAAAAGAAATGGACAGATAGAGAAAAAGGTCACCAGATTAAATTTTCCCTGAGGGAAAAGTCCTTCTTTGGAATCATTAACCTCCCTTCTAGGTCACTCCTGAAAAAACAGCAGGAAATCCTCCTGCATCGGGAAAGATGGGTGCATCCCGGCTGCCCGCTGACCTAGGAGGCAGCCCTAATCGAGTCCCCTAGTTCCCCTTCAGGCGTGCTTGATTTTAAGACCTCTGTTTTAAAGAAACAAGATCTCTTCTTTTTGAACTCTGAAATCATAAAATATAAAGTATGTTTTTAACATGAAAAATCTAATGCTGTTTCCCATAGACAAAGGAAATACACAAAAAAGGATAGCAGTTGTCTCAGAATTACAGTGATTGTGTCATTTTTTCCCCTCTTATTTCCCCAAGCTTTCTATAAGAATTTCATATGTTTTAATTTCTAAAAAGCTATTTGTCTTTGCTTTAAAAATATGTAGTTCTTCTATATCTATAGATTGTCATTTTTATTGTTGTTAACTGTATCAAGAGGGCGTTCTTAAGGAGAGTAGCGAAGCTTTTTCCTTAGTGTGTATTGACCATTCTTTCAACATATTTTCCACAATTTCTGTTATTGATATCCTGATTTATAAAAGGGGGACACAGATATATTAATAAAGAACTTTTGAGACTAAAATGAAATTTATTTTTTAAACCCCCAAAACAAAATATAGATATGTCCCAGCTAAATTATTTTTAAATCTCTCTCTCTTCAATGTCTTTTTCCCTACACTGAATTAAGAATAATTAACAATGTATGGTTGTTTAAACAACATTTAGTTAAAACAAATCTGATTTGTAAACTACAAACTAATAGTAATGTCGGCTTTGAAGCCCAAGCTTTCCTGACATAATGGATCATGAAGTAAATCACCATGTTAAAAACAAGATTTGGCTGACTAATTATAATGCATGAAATAGGAGAACAGACCAGTAAAACCAAAAAGCTCTGAAGGGTACAAGAACCCACTGTGAGGCTCCCCCCAACCTTGGATGCTTAAATCAATACTAAGAAAAGGGAAAAAATATCTTTTTAAGAGTTGCAAGGAAAAGAAAGATGCATAACCACTCACTGCTATATAGCAAAACATGAAAAATGCTCTGTCCAAGTTTTGCAGTTGATTTGTATATTCTTTTCCAAATTGGTTCTAAAGCAAAAGAGAGCAACGATTTTAAAAGACAATGAGGCAATTTTACAGTCCGTGGAGAATAAGGAGAAGCTGAAGCATCAATGAGAAAGAAAACTAAAATGCACTTTGTGAATCCTGACACAGCCTAGGTGTTGGCACGGGGCTTCTGCTAAAATCAGGTACCACAGGACTCATTACCTTTTTGCTCATGTTCACACATTGATTGAATAGCCAAGAAGTAAGAATCTTAGTGTGCATGTAAGTAACTTATTATGTAACATAAATTGGGTACAAAGGTAACAATTTCCTGACTGGGGTATGGTAAGAAAAAGAATTGTATGGCTCACTGTTTTCTAGCCTAAACGCATTTCTGAAGCAGGAAATCAAAAACACATCACAAACCTTACAACTAGACTAAACACATTAAATCTGCTGATATTAGTAACTGTCACGAGGCTGTCAGGCTCAGGGAGCAGCAGCTACTGACAGCTACCCACTCCCTACCTCTAACACACTTTTCTCAGATTCTTTGCTGAAGAAAAGTGAACAAATATTCCATTGTTGCTGCTGTTTATTAAAATGGTCCCCTGGAATTCCCTGCAGACACTGCTTAAACAAAAATAACGAATGGGACACCCATTTGATGCACAACACAGATCTGAACTGAGAAGCAAACTAAAAGGTTTCAAGTGACATAGGCCAGAACACGTCTGAGCACCCCACCAAAATAAATCACTAAAGGGTCCATTCTCTAAGCTTCCTTTGTTTTCATTTGCTTCAAAATGCATCTTACTAACTCTTCACTCATTTTACCTTAATTTCACCTTCCTGCTTCAATAGCAAAATCAAATCGTTTTAAAATTCTGAGGATCTAAAACATACCCAGCCACCCCAGCCCCAAAAGAACATTGGTTCTGTTTCAGATGGACTTCTTACTGCAATGCCTTCTGATTGCTGAGGCTTCATGAGGCTTTAGATCTAAGTGGCTTTTTAAAATAAGGCCTATATTTCTTTCCTGTCAATTTCAATATGAAGGGCAGATATATTTTAACATCAGTTAATTGTTGGCAGAATATCTGATTTACTTATTCACAAGGCCAGACTTATTCCTTGCTAGCCGACTTCTTTGTTTACAGGGATTTCTTCCCCACTGCCCACCAACCGGAAGCCCACTTTTTCATCTGCTACTAGATTAAGGAAAATGTAGGAACCTGCCTAATAAGGGGACATATTGTACTCGGAGGCAGGTTTGCCATGGTTATCCGCCTTTCTTCAGAAACCACCATCAAGAAAATGCATATTGAACATTGTCCATCGCTTCAGGCTATGTGGAGCTAAAACAGCTATAAAGGTGCCGATTGTCACCTCCTAAAAAACCTTAAGAACTTACAATTGAGTGGTGTTTATTTCTCGTGGTTCCTTTACCTTTCCTTTGTTCCCTTCCCTTTCTAAATCTTTCCCCCAACAGCCTTCTGTTTTTATTTATTATGAAGATTTATAAAGACACTGATACTAAGGAAGGATGTATGAATAATTTTCTGACATTGTTGAATGGATGCTTGATCATTTGCCACCCGTGTTATAGAAATTGTAGTTGCGAAATGAAAAGATGATTCTAGTCTGAAATAAAATTTCAAAAATGAGTCAGCTACAGGGAAGGAGAGACAAAGGTGGAAACAAAAAACCTCAGAGTAAAATATTTTATTTCCATTTGTTTCCAGTGCCTTACTGATGTGAGGGGCAAGTAGGAGGCTAATACATCTCACTTTAGCAGTACTAATTGTTTGCATTATCACAATAATCAAATGCAGCCATATTAATGTCTCTGGTTATTAACTTGATTTTTACACATTAAGATTTAGATTTAATCCCCCGGGACCATCTATTAATGCTTTTAAAGTTGAAGGGTTTCAACAGTTTTAAGTTCTTTCCCTTCTTTTAGCTGCAGGCAGTAAAATTTGAACGTGTGTGGAGTTTTGTATTTTGCATTCCTGGGGGATTTTCAGAGACAGTGCTGTCAAGGACCATGAATCATGTTAATACATAGCAACCTCTACAGCTATTAAAATGTCTGCAATAATGTGATTATTTTAAAATGGAAAAACTAATATCACATGTGTTACTTAAAGATCAACTATTCTTTTAAAGTCACAGAGAGAATGCATTTGGAAGAAAAAAAAGAAAGAAATTGTTTTTGTATGCAGCCAAAATGTGAAATGTCTCATCTACTGAGAAAGAAAACTTTCAGCTCCTTTTACAAAATACATTCTTACTGAGCTTCAGGTCAACAGAGCATAAAAATGGCAAAAAGTCCAAGATCAATAAGCATGAAAAGCTGTTTTATTTCTGTTTGAGCAAGTTGTAGCGACAATGACCTGCTGGAACAGTCTCCAGTTTTATGCTTTCATAGTCACAGAATGATGACATCCAAGCAGAAAAACAGAGCTTGGCCTGTTCTGATGAGCTGTCAGTGTGGAGCCAGCATTACAACCTGTCTTTCATTGGTTGAGGGCTCAGCCTTTAGAAATTTATTAAAATTATTTACAGGCAGATGTGTAGGTAAACATTATCCAGGTGATTATATGGAGCATTTGTACCATACTAATACAAGAAGAAGATCACATTTCTTTTCATTGCTTTTAAAGGGATCTAAATTATGGTAGCCCTCATGGTTTCTACGTTGATTTTTAAAAAACAAGGATACAAGTCAATGTGTGCTTGTTGCAAATATCTCATTATATCAACAATACCACAGGCCAGAAATAACCTACCCTATAAATGATCAATAGTTCTAGCATTTTGCATGGTATTGTCACCTGATCTCTGAAATTTCTTTCTCAAAACAGTATGCATGTGACTATGTATATTTTCTATAAAGAATACTTGTAGGCCCAGGCACAGTGGCTTACGCCTGTAATCCCAGCACTTTGGGAGGCCGAGGTGGGCAAATCACTTGAGGTCAGGAGTTTCAGACCAGCCTGGCCAACATGGCAAAAACCTATCTCTATAAAAACTACAAAAATTAGCCAGATGTGGTGGCATGCACCTGTAAACACAGCTACTCTGGAGGCTGAGGCATGAGACTCACTTAAACCCAGGAAGCGAGGATGCAGGGAACTGAGATTGCGTCACTGCACCCCAGTCCGAGCAACAGAGCAAGATTCTGTCTCAAAAAACGAACAAACAAACAAACAAAAAGAAGGTTTTAATAAACCTTATATTGTATTATTTCTTGTCTAAGAATAAAAACCAACCAAAAACTCTGTTTTGGTTTTCGAACGCAACAATGTATCAAAGGGTTTAAGATGACATATATGGCAATTTTCTATTGACAAGGCAGAAAGATTAAATACTTTCAAATTACCTCAAACCCTGAGCAATATATGGCCTTTTTTGACATTTCCTTGAAGCATTTAGGCACATTCTGAAAAATACAATCAGGAGCTCTTTCATTTCTTTTTATTGAGCAGAAGCCTTGCCTCATTTCCAATATGCTTCCTTATGACATGGGTACACATTAATTGTCCAATGGATGAAGAGTACCAAATCATATGCAACTTCTGTTACCTAGGGATCGGTACATATGCAGCCTGTCTGGAGTTGAAGTCAGGCTAAAGGACACCAGAGTGACAGACTGACTTTAGAGTCCCTGGAAGAGCTACTTTTAGGTATTACCAATGTCCATCTGGCTGGACTGTCATTTACAGACCCTAACATGCAGCTGAAATCCTAATCAGTCTCCTAAAAATGATCTCACTATCATAATGTTCGAGGAAGTCAAATTACCTAGAAACTGCCCTACTCTCTTTTGAGTCTTAGAATGATATTAACAATAGGGATACACAGTGATAAAGGATGTTCTCCTTTGTTTCTCAACTATTTTGAGATGTATACACTAAGAATTCTACAGGCATAAAAATGGAACTGCCCTCCTAACAGTGTAGTATCATATCTCACTAACTGGGTTTGCCCCTTCCTTCAGATTATAGGCTGCTCCTTGTAGGGGGAGCTCAGAATCCAGAGAAGTAGTTTCTGTATGAATTTGACAATGGCAAGAAGAACCTATTGCTTGCAAAGCCAGGTTCCACCCAGATGTGACCTCCTGTGTCCTTACCCCAACTCTACAAGGCTGTGTGCCATTTTACAGACAGGGAAAGGACTGATCAGGCTCAATAACTTCCCTAAAGTTACACAATTTGTAAGTGATGAAATGGGAACTCAAGTCTAGGTCTGACATATTCCAAAACTCATGCTCTTTCTAGTAAATCATGCTGCCGTCTGCCTGGGGTTGAGATCTGTAACCTCGTGCATAGGGCCTTTTATTCTTTTAATGTATGGGAGCTGGACCAAGCATGGAATTTGGATAGGCAGGGCTTCTAGAGTCTAAAGAAACTTTATTCCAAAGCCCAGCTCTGATGCTTACTGCTTGACCCTAGACAAGTTGTTAGTAATGCTAATAATAAGACACAGAAGAATGATAGCTACTATTCTCCAAGCATGGGCATGATGCCAGATTAGGGACAAGACACTTCACAAAACAGCTAATGTTACAGCTACACTTTGAGGTCAATATTGTTTTCTCCATTGTCAGATAAAGAAGCAGAAGCACAGAAAGGTATGAAATTTGCATAAGGTCTTGAAGCTAGTAACAGCTTCTGTTCTGATTCTTGGCTCTACTGATTTCTTATAAATTATAGAATATCTTAGAGCCTCCATATCTTTAAATGAATTTGTTGGGTTGTTGTGCTTATTAAGCGAAATAACATATGAAAGATTCCCAGTGTTATTTTATTGGTGATTGATGAATCACCAATGATCAAAAGAGGCTGATTTTTTTTCATTCCCCTCACAAGAAAATAAAAGCATATGTTTCTCAAACACTCCATTCAGCCCCCTTGCCATGGCTAAGGCTGTTCTTACTATTCCTCCTTCACTGTAAAACTTCTGGTCTTTCTTCATGTCTCTGCTCAAAACTAACTGCCTGCTCTTCCCTTTAAGAGGCACATGGCATTTTACACATATTTTTGTTATATACTGTCTCTTCCATTGATACTAACAAGAGACAGGGAAATGCTGGGTGGAAGAGGGTGGTTCCCTGGCAAAGCCTCACCCTCAAGCCTGGAGATCCATGGCCCTAAATGGGAACAGGCATTGCTGTTTCTGGGCCCCAAAGTTGCCTTTTGGCCTGCCATGCCTTCCTATCCTGTACCCATATAAACCCCAAACCCCTGGCTCCATGAGGAGACAAACAAGAGCAGAAGAATGGCAGAACGGCATGGCAGAGAGAAGAGAAGAAGCATCTGAACACCAAGAGGAATTTGGGTGGGGGCAGTCACAGAGGAGATAGGCCACTGGACAGCCGAGCTCCAGGGGAAGATCACCTTCCAGTTCCATCCCCTTCCCAGCTCCCCATCCATCCCACTGAAAGCCACCTCCACCACTCAATAAAACCCGCACATTCACCATCCTCAAGTCTGTGTGAGACCTGATTCTTCCTGGACACTGGACAAGGACCTGGGTACCAAGAGGGCACTGAGCTGGTTAACACTTAAGGCATCTGCAGACGACAAAGCTGAAAATATGCACTGTAGCAGATACCTCCTTGGGCTCTGGGAATCGCAGGTACCCGCTCCTAGATGCTACTTGAGGGCTAGAGCCCCAAGGCGCTTGCCCCAGCTCCTGCACCTGCCTGTCTGCATACTCCTTCTCCTGTAAGGGGTTTGAGCATACATGGTAGTCAAACAGACCAGCCACACCCCTGTCGCGCATCTTGCGAGGTGGGTCAGGGAACTCTCCCATTTCACCGTGACATCAGGCTGTTCCAAGGCACAGACAATACTTTATTTTTGCTTTTCTCAACACTTATTTTCATCAGCACTTCTGAAACTCACAGTCATTCACCAAATGCTGGTTAAGTGCTCACACTCATTCAATCAATGTTAACTGAACCCCCATATAAAAGCATCTTTTTACTGGATCTGAACAGTGGCTGACTGGGGGCTTCATGAAATTTTTAGAGGTGTCACAGAAGAACATTTTCATACAGATAAGGCTGCTTATTAATAAACTTCATTCCTTACCTCTCCAACTTAGATGGGCTGTGAACCTGACTGAGCCTCTTGCTTGTAGCCGTGTGTGGGTGATGATAATAAATATTGGTTTAAAGTTTCCTTTGTTCTGCCTATAGGTTAAAGTGAGTTAACGTCATTTGCAAGTGATGTTCTCTGACCTCATTTTTAATGGATGAGTGAAAAAGAAATGGCCCAGCAAATATCTAAAATCAGTATCAGCAAATACTATTTCCTTTATTGAAATTTAAAAAGGGTAATTAATAATGCACCCCATTCTTTTAGGCTGGGAGCTGAGCCTGCCGGAGCTCCTGGAGGAGAGCAGGCACACAGGCTGATGATGTCTTAAACTTCACCCAGCCCTTCCCTGGTTCTCAGTAATCATTTCAATTACCCCAGTGGAATCACAACACACATCCTGTAGTGATTTCTGAGGCCTCACAATTCTCCTCTTGAGGGGTTCTATCTTACTTGGGAGGCAAATTTACCTTCTCTGAAATAAACAAATAAAGACAACCAATAAAAATCCAAACGAGACAACTTGAGTGAGCTTCCCTATTTCCTCTCCTTTCCAATCCGTTCTCTAGTTCAACATCCATCTTCTCTTTTCACTTTTTTCCGATGACTGAATCTTATTTATTTTAAGCTGACCTCATCAGTGAAACTCTTTTAATCTCTCTTACAATCTCTGCTTTCCCAGATCTCTCTCATCTCCCCAGCATCTTTAGTTTCTCACTCTGTGTTTACTCAATTTACTCTGCTTTCAAACATGAAAATTCTCCTTAAAGTGATGTCTCCAAAAACTAGCAGCAACATCCCCTAGGAACTCATTAGAAATGCAAGTTCCAGAGGTTCCCCTCCTCCCACCAGACCTGTGGATTCAGAAATTTATGGGTGGAACCCAGCAGTTCTGTTTGACAGACCCTCTAGGCAATTCTCAGGTGCTGAAGCTTGAGGACTGCTATCTTTTAATAAAAGCCTCCTTGGGTTGCTCTTTGGTGCTACTTTTAAATTCTCTTCCTTCTTTTACTGTCAAAGTTCTCTATCAAGCAATCTTCTCTGATTGCTTTCTGACCTCCAATTTCTATAGACTCACCTAAAATCCTGTTTTCACAGATCCCAAATTACTTATTGCCTAAGCTGGGTGCTGAAACACACCCAGAAATCAGAGATAAAAACCTGGATTTGAATAGTGGTACGTAGGAAAATTACTTACACTCTATGCCTCAGTGTCTTCACCTGCAAAGTGGGAATAACATGTTCTTTGCTGGATTATTGAGGAGCTAGAGATAATTATGTGAAAGTATTATACATAGTATTTGTAGAAGCTTAAAAAATGTTTGCTGAATTCAAATTTATATGGCATATACATTTGGTGTAGACTTTAGAAATAAAAACTTTCAGAAATTTCATGGGTAATGTGGTGAAAGATGTGCCTTAAAAAACTGATTAAATACTTATTTACATGTCATATCTTAATGACTTTGGAAGTGTAATGTTCACTAGGTCAATTAGCCATACTTTTAAAAATTGCTAAATATATATTTTCTATGATATTGAATAATTTGCACTCATTTCCATATGGGGTTTCTATGCTCTTCTTTTGGCCTCAATATAATTTGAATGTTGATTTTTACTCTACGGAAAGTTAGCAGAAACAAGCAAAGAAACATTGTTTAGTATTGCTTTTTGCATTTTCATAGAACTGAAACCAAATGAAATAGATTACAGAAAGAGAGATTTGGAATAATCTCTGTAACCTTTTTTTTAAAATTTATTTAAAAAAGAAACAAATCGGGATTCCCGGGCAAGATGGCTGAATAGGAGCAGCTCCAGTCTGCAGCTCCCAGCAAGACCAACGCAGAAGGTGGGTGATACTAGCATTTCCAACTGAGGTACCCAGCTCATCTCACTGGGATTGGTTATAGAGTGGCTGCAGCTCACAGAGGGCAAGCCTAAGCAGGGTGTGGCATTGCCTCACCAAGGAAGCACAGAGGTTGGGAACTCCCTTCCCTAGCCAAGGGAAGTCTTGAGGGACTGTTCTGTGAGGAACAGTGCACTTGGGCCCAAATACTACGCTTTTCCCACTGTCTTCACAACCCGCAGACCAGGAGATTCCCTTGGGCGCCTGCACCAGTAGGGCCCTGGGTTACAAGCACAAAGCTGAGTGGCTGTTTGGGCAGACACCTAGCTAACTGCAGGTGTTTTTTTTCATACCCCAGTCACCAGGGAGACAGAACCATTCACTCTCCTGGAAAGGGGGCTGAAGTCAGGGAGCTGAGTGGTCTTGCTCAGTAGATCCTACCCCCACGGAGCCCAGCAAGCTAAGATCCACTGGCTTGAAATACTCACGGCCACCACAGCAGTTTGAAGTCCACCTGGGACACTCAAGCTTGGTGTGGGGAGGGGCGTCCATCATTACTGAGGATTGAGTAGGCAGTTTTACCTTCACAATGTAAACAAAGCTGCCTGGAAGTTTAGACTGGGCGGAGCTCACTGCAGCACAAAAAAGGCTGAAAATTCCAAAAACCAGAATGCCTCTTCTCCTCCAAAGGGACACAGCTCCTCGCCAGCAAGGGAACAAAACTGGACAGAGAATGAGTTTGATGAATTGACAAAAGTAGGCTTCAGAAGGTGGGTAAAGGAAACTCCTCTGAGTGAAAGGACCATGTTCTAACCCAATGCAAGGAAGCTAAGAACCTTGATAAAAGGTTACAGGAACTGCTAACTAGAATAATCAGTTTAGAGAAGAACATAAATGACCTGATGGAGCTGAAAAACACAGAATGAGAAGTTCATGAAGCATACAGAAGTATCAGTTGCTGAATTGCCCAAGTGGAAGAAAGAATATCAGAGACTGAAGATCAACTTAATGAAATAAAGCATGAAGACAAGATTAGAGAAAAAAGAATGAAAAGGAACAAAGTTTCCAAGAAATATGGGACTGTGTGAAGAGACCAAACCTACTTTTGATTGGTATACCTGAAAGTGATGGGGAGAATGGAACCAAGTTGGAAAACACACTTCAGGATATTATCCAGGAGAACTTCCCCAACCTAGCAAGATAGGCCAACATTCAAATTCAGGAAATACGGAGAACACCACAAAGATACTCCTCGAGAAGAGCAACCCCAGGACATATAATCATCAGATTCACCATGGTTGAAATGAAGGAAATAATGTTAAGTGCAGCAAGAGAGAGAGGTCAGGTTACCCACAAAGGGAAGCCCATCAGACTAACAGCGGATCTCTCTGCAGAAATCCTGCAAGCCAGAAGAGACGGGGGGCCAACATTCAACATTTTTAAAGAATTTTCAACCCAGAATTCATATCCAGCCAAACTAAACTTCTTAACTGAAGGAAAAACAAAATCCTTTACCAACAAGCAAAGGCTGATGGATTTTGTAACCAGCAGGCCTCCCTGAAGAGCTCCTGAAGGAAGCACTAAATATGGAAAGGAAAAACCAGTACCAGCCACTGCAAAAACATACAAAAGTGTAAAGACCATTGACACTATGAAAAAACTACATCAACTAATGGGGAAAATAACCAGCTAGTATCATAATGACAGGATCAAATTCACACATAACAATATTAACCTTAAATGTAAATGGGCTAAATACCCCAATTAAAAGACACAGACTGGGAAATTGAATAAAGAGTCAAGACCCATCAGTGTACTGTATTCAGGAGACTTGTCTCACTTGCAAAGACACATATAGGCTCAAAATAAAGGGATGGAAGAAGATTTACCAAGCAAATGGAAAGCAAAAAAAAAAGCAGGGGTGGCAAACCTAGTCTCTGATAAAACATACTTTAAACCAACAAAGAGCAAAAAAGACAAAGAAGGGCATTACATAAATGGTAAAGGGATCAATGCAACAAGAAGTGCTAACTATCCTAAATATATATGCACTCATTACAGGAGCACCCAGATTCATACAGCCAGTTCTTAGAGACCTACAAAGAGACTGAGACTCCCAAACAATAATAGTGGGAGACTTTAACACCCCACTGTCAATATTAGACAGATCAATGAGACAGAAAATTAACAGGACTTGAACTCAGCTCTGAACCAAGTGGACCTAATAGATATCTACAGAACTCTCCACCCCAAACCAACAGAATATACATTCTTCTCAGCACCACATTACACTTATTCTAAAATTAACCACGTAATTGGAAGTAAAACACTCCTCAGCAAATGCAAAATAATGGAAATCATAACAAACAGTCTCTCAGACCACAGTGCAATCAAATTAAAACTCAGGATTAAGAAACTCACTCAAAACCACCACAACTACATGGAAACTGAATAACCTGCTCCTGAATGACTACTGGGTAAATAACAAAATTAAGGCAGAAATAAATGAGTTCTTTGAAACCAATGAAAACAAAGACACAAGGTACTAGAATCTCTGGGACACAGCTAAAGCAGTATTTAGAGGGAAATTCACAGCACTAAATGCCCACAGGAAAAAGCAGGAAAGATCTAAAATCGGCACCCTAACATCGTAATTGAAATAACTAGAGAAGGAAGAGTAAACAAATTCAAAAGCTACCAGAAGACAAAAAATAACTAAGTTCAGAGCAGAACTGAAGGAGATAGAGACATGAAAAACCCTTCAAAAAAATCAATGAATCTGGAAGCTGGTTTTTGAAAAGAATAACAAAATAGACAGACTGCTAGCCAGACTAATAAAAAGAAAAGAGATAAGAATCAAAAAGACACACTAAAAAATGATAAAGAAGAAATCACCAGTAATACCAGAGAAAAACAAACTACCATCAGAGAATACTATAAACACCTCTACGCAAATAAACTAGAAAATCTATAAGAAATTGATACATTCCTGGACACATACACCATCCCAAGACTTAACCATGAAGAAGTCGAATCCCTGAATAGACCAATAACAAGCTCTGAAATTGAGGCAGTAATTAATAACCTACCAGCCAAAAAGAGCCCAGGACCAGACGGATTCATAGTCAGATTCCACCAGAGGTACATAAAGGAGCTGGTACCATTCATTTTAAAACTATTCCAAGCAATAGAAAAAGAGGGCCACCTCTCTAACTTATTTTATGAGGCCAGCATCATCCTGATACCAAACCTGGCAGAGACACAACAAAAAAAGAAAATTTCAGGCCAATATCCCTGACGAACATTGATGCAAAAATCCTCTATAAAATACTGGCAAACCAAATTCAGCAGCACATTAAAAAGCTTATCCACTACAATCAAATCAGCTTCATCCCTGGAATGCAAGGCTGGTTCAACATATGCAAATCAATAGATGTAATCCATCACATAAACAGAAACAATGACAAAAACCATATGATCATCTCAATAGAGGCAGAAAAGGCCTTCAATAAAATTCAATACTGCTTCCTGCTGAAAACACTCAATAAACTAGGTATTGAAGGAACATATCTCAAAATAATAAGAGCTATTTATGACAAATCCACAGACAATGTCATACCAAATGGGCAAAAGCTGGAAGCATTCCTTTTGAAAACCAGCACAAGACAAAGATGCCCTCTCTCACCACTCCTATTCAACATAGTATTGGAAGTTCTGGCCAAGGAAATCAGGCAAGAGAAAGAAATAAAGCATATTCAAATAGGAAGAGAAGAAGTCAAATTATCTCTGTTTGCAGATGACATGACTGTATATTTAGAAAACCCCATGGTCTCAGCCCAAAAACTCCTTAAGCTGATAAGCAACTTCAGCAAAGTCACAAGATGCAAATCAATGTGCAAAAATCACAAGCATTCCTATACACCAATAATAGAGAGCCAAATCATGAGTAAAATCCCATTCACAATTGCTACAAAGAGAATAAAATGCCCAAGAATACAACTTACAAGGGATGTGAAGGACCTCTTCAAGGAGAACTACAAACACCGCTCAAGGAAATAAGGGAGGACAAAAACAGATGGAAAAAAATTCTGTCCAGCTGAATAGGAAGAATCAATAGTGTGAAAATGGCCATACTGCCCAAAGTAATGTATAGATTCAATGCTATTGCCATCAAGCTACCATTAACTTACTTCACAGAATTAGAAAAAACTACTTTAAATTTCATATGGGACCAAAATGAGCCTGTATAGCCAAGACAATCCTAAGCAAAGAGAACAAAGCTGGAAGCATCATGCTACCTGACTTTATACTGCAAGGCTACAGTAACCAAAACAGCTTGGCACTGGTACCAAAACAGATATATAGACCAATGGAACAGAACAGAGACCTCAGAAATAACACCACACATTTACAACCATCTAATCTTTGACAAACCTGACAAAAATGAGCAATAGAGAAAGGATTCCCTATTTAATAAATGGTGTTGGGAAAACTGGCTAGCCATAGGCAGAGAGCTGAAGCTGGACCCCTTTCTTATACCTTATACAAAAATTAATTCAAGCTGGATTAAAGATTTAAGTGTAAGACCTAAAACTATAAAAACCCTAGAAGAAAACCTAGGCAATACCATTCAGGACATAGGGATGGGCAAAGACTTCACGACTAAAATACCAAAAGCAATTGCAACAAAAGCCAAAATTGACAAATGGGATCTAATTAAACTAAAGAGCTTCTGCACAGCGAAAGAAATTATCATCAGAGTGAACAGGCAACCTACAGAATGGGAGAAAAATTTTGCAATCTATCCATCTGACAAAGGGCTAATATCCAGAATCTACAAGGAACTTAAATTTACAAGAAAAAAACAACCCCATCAAAAAGTGAGCGAAGGATATGAACAGAAGTGTCTTTTCAAAAGAACAAATTTATGCAGCCATCAAACATATGGAAAAAAAGCTCATTATCACTGATCATTGGAGAAATGTAAATCAAAACCACAAAGAGATACCATCTCATGCCAGTTAGAATGGTGATAATTAAAAAGTCAGGAAACAACAGATGCTGGAGAGGATATGGTGAAATAGAAAGACTTTTACACTGTTGGTGGGAGTGTAAATTAGTTCAACCATTATGGAAGACAGTTTGGCAAGTCCTCAAGGATCTAGAAGCAGAAATACCATTTTGACCCAGCAATCCCATTACTGGGTATATATCCAAAGGATTATAAATCATTCTACTATAAAGACACATGTACACATATGTTTATTGCGGCACTGTTTACAATAGCAAAGACCTTGAACCAACCCAAATGCCCATCAATGATAGGCTGGATAAAGAAAATGTCGCACATATACACCATGGAATACTATGCAGCCACAAAAAGGATGAGTTCATGTCCTTTGCAGGGACATGAATGAAGCTGAAAACCATCATTCTCAGCAAACTAACACAGGAATAGAAAACCAAACACCGCATGTTCTCACTTATAGGTGGGAGTTGAACAATGAGGACATATGGGCACAGGGAGGGGAACATCACATACTGGGGCCTGTCAGGGGGTAGGGGGAAAGGGGAGGGATAGCATTAGAAGAAATACCTAATGTAGATGATGGGTGCAGCAAACCACCATGGCACATGTATACCTTTGCAATATACCTGCATGTTCTGTACATGTATCCCAGAACTTAAGTATAATAATAATAATAATTTACATAGCACTGGTACAGCCTAAAAAAATAAAACCAGCAACAACTTTATTAAGATATTAAGTATATACCATAATATCTTTCCATTTACCATTCAATGGTTTTGCTGTATATTAACTTTTTAAAAAATTAGCAACCTCTTTAATCTTCATAAATCTGGTTTCCACCTTCATCTGTCCACTGTAGAAGGTGCTTTTGTTGTTCTTCACCAACTGAAAGAAATCTGGAGCTCTTCTGAGTATGCCCATCTTCACAGCCTCTCTGTTGTATTTAGTGTGTTTGTTGCCCCCCCACTTGGAAATACTGATTGTGTGCCAAGATGGTATTTTTGAAAGAAACCAGGTTATTGGCCAGTGTTTGTGATCCCCAAGGAGGAGTATGACAGGGTAAAAAGCAGAAAGAAGACTGAATTTCTGGCTTTTAAAAATTATTCTTCTTCCAAAAGCCTAACCTTTTAGAGAATTTAAAGGCTTAAACAGAGATAAAATATCAGATTAAGAGAAACAGATATTTTCCCTTGGGTATAGATAAAGACTCCTTCAATATGGGGTAAAAAGAAAAGTTAGAGGCAGCAGATGAAAAGAATTCAGTGAGTTTCAAAGACAGGGGTTTGGCTAGTTTGGGGGCCATGAGAGCAGAGAGACTGCACCCTTTTCCTAACAAAACCCACCTCCATCCCAGACACTGTAAAACCTTTGAGAGAGAGTGGTCGCCCGCCTCCTCTAAGTTGACAGGGCCATAAAGAGCCTTGCAGACATTCCTGGGCTCTCTCATCCTGCAAGAAATCCATGGTCAAAGCTGCCAGGCTGGAAGAGGAGCTACAGGCAGTAATGGGGATATCACAGTGAGGACCACTGGAGTACAATGGCACACAGTCACCAGGAAAGGGAACAGATGTCATCAAGGATCACATAAGGCCATCTCCATAAGCCCCTTGGAGCTTTGCAAACCCCAGAGAAGGAGGTCAGAACTGCAAATCCAGCAAAATAAAGTTTCTGTCTCCTCTGGCAGAATGGAGGTTCATATGGAAGTTAATTTGAATTATACAAGAATAAAATTATACCTCTTCTGTAAGTTGCTATTGGACTACAGTTAACATCGACTTTATGTTGCAGTCGCCAATACTGTGGAGTTCACTTATGCTCAAAATATACCACACCTATCCTCACCGTATGGACCCAAATGCATGCAATGAAGCACCAAGCTCATAGTGAAGCTTCAAGAATAGTTTTGGATGAAACCATTTCTACAGATCTTGTAGGTAAATCCTAGAGGTTGTTTTAAACTCTTTTCAGCTTCTTTAAATCCTCATTCCCCACCCCATCTCCACCCATGACTCTCACTTGATGGTCCACGGTTCAAGAATGCGTGCATGCCTGGCACTATGCTGAGCACAGGGAATACTGTCACCCACAGGACAGATGTGGCCTCAGGGAAATCTAGTGAATATTTTAAAACATTATTGCACAAACATGGCATTTATAATCAGTGCAATGAATATACTTTATTATTTACAATGGGAGCATATAACAGGGAGATACTTACTAGACTAGATATATTAGTCACATTGCTATAAAGAACTGCCTGAGACTGGGTAATTTATAAAGAAAAGAGGTTAAATTGGCTCATGGTTCTCAGGCTGTACAGGAGGCATGGTCTCAGGAAACTTTCAATTTATGGAGGAAGGCTAAGGGGAAGCAGGCACGTCTTACATGGCAGGAGCCGGAGGAAAAGAGTGGAACAGGAGGAGCTACACGCTTTTAAACAATCAGGTCTGGAGAGAACTCACTATCATGAGAATAGCAAGGTGGAAATCCACTCCCGTGATCCAATCACCTCCCACCAGGCCCTTCCTCTGACATTGGGGATTACAGTTAGACATGAGACACAAATCCAAACCATATCGCTAGGTGTCTAGAGTAGTTCTCACTGAAAACATGGCATTTAAGGTGAAATATGAAGAATGAGTCAAGTTAGGTAAGCTAAGACAGAATAGGATGAGAGAGTTAGTGTTTCAGGCATAAAGAATGCTATGTGCAAAGGCCCTAAGGGTAAAAAGACCAAGGCATCCAACTTATTCTGAGGAGACTAGTGGGTCCAGCAGGCAGAGAACTGGAGAACAGTAGCATGGAATGCTACAGGGGATAAGCAGAGCTACTCCATGCAGCCACACACAGCCTGTGTTAGAACAGCAAACCTGGGCCGGACACAGTGGCTCACACCTGTAATCCCAGCACTTTGGGAGGCCATGGCAGGTGGATTGCCTGAGCTCAAGAATTTGAGACCAGCCTGGGCAACATAGTGAAACCTCGTCTCTACTAAAATACAAAAGTTAGCCGGGTGTGGTGGCAGGCAGGCACCTGTAGTCCCAGCCACGCGGGAGGCTGAGGCAGGAGAATCTTCTGAACTTGGGATGCAGAGGTGAGACTCTGTCCCCCTCCAAAACAACCAGCAAACCTGTATTCCAGAAGTGAAGGAAAACTTTCAAGACATTCTAAACAGGGGAGAGACATGGGCAGATTTGAAATTTGAAATGAGCAACTGCACTGAGATACCATTTTCATCTAACATACTGAGAAAAAGTATACAATATGATAATGACCAGGATTGGTGAGAATGTGGCAATTAAACACTCTCACATGTGGAAGCAAATGGAAATTGATGCCTCCTTTTCGAAGAACAATTTAGAAAGTTTGAAGTGACCAGTTTCACCATAAGAAATATATACCATGAATATATTCTCAAGATACCACTATTCAGTAAGACAATGAAATTCAATGAAGCACCATTTTTTATTTTTTAAGACATGGGGTCTTTCTACAGGCTGGCCTCAAACTCCTGGCCCAAGCATTCCTTCTGCCTCAGTCTCCCAAAGTGCTGGGATCACAGGTGTGAGCCATCACACCCAGCTCCTATCATCTTTAATATTAATAATTTCAACAGCAAAAACTGGAAACAATCTAAAAGTTTATCAGTAGAGAACCAGCTAAACAAATCCTGATACAATCATAATGATTAAATACTAATGCAGTAGATCTGTTAGGACTGATACGAAAGATCTTAGAGATAGTTAAGTCTCTGTAGTATAATTTCATTTACGTACATACTGAAAGGCAGCTATACATGTGTGGAGATTATAAATTAAGATTTTTATTGGCTACTTTTAGGAAGAACAACCAGAGGTGATAGATGAGAGAAACTCATTTTTTATTTTGTTTGGTTCAATTTCTTGTACAATGTACATGTGTAGCAGACACAGTTGGTTGCCTTTCCTCTATTCATTTCCTACCCAGTCCTTGTCAACAGAAACCAACTGTTTCAGCCACCATCGGTCAGGGATGGTGACCCATTGTGGGTTGATCGAGAGTCTAAGGTAATCTCATTGGCTTTGCCAATTTGGGAGTGGGTTGTGATCCAGGTTTTTCCAAGGAAATGGGAAGCAGGTCTGCTAGGACCTCGGGAGAGCTTACCTCACTCTTAAGAAGGCACCAGAAGATGATGGTCCTTCTCTGGCATCTGTGCTGCTGCAGTCGTCTTGAGACAATGAGGGAAATCAGTCTTAGGGCGATGTCAAAGCTGAGACTGTCAGAGGGAAGAGCTTTATCAGAGAGAAGAACCTGCATCACTGGTGACTTTTTTAAAGCTATCCATCATACCAACCATGGAGCCCTTTTCTAGACTTCCTGTCATGAGAAATAATAAATGCTCTTATTGTGTAAACCATTACATCAGGGTCATTACTATTTGGAATCAAAGTCATCTTAGTTGATATGACATGTTCAATGATTTGATGTAGCAGGGATATAGCCCTTGGAGAAAGCAGGCGGACTGCAGGGCAGGAGCTTGATGGAAACCATTGCAGTGGCCCAGAGCGGTGATAGCAATGGCTGCATCTGTGGGGATGACGGCAAGCTGAAGAGAAGGAAATGGGTTTAAGACCTAAGTTTTCTTCTCTTCCCTCCTTTCCACTTTTCTAAATTAGTCCGCATATATGCCCAACCATTTGCCACTCACCCCACTCATGATTTTGAAGTGCTTATGAGAAAAACAAAGGGGAAATCAACCCAATTCATCACTTCCAGATAAAAGCAGAAAGCAAGACATCAAAACCAAGACAAATATTATATTTTTAAAGATCCTCATTGAGATAAACTATAGCCATTGAGAATCTATTCTAGCTCTGGGGTTCACATTTATCTATGTATTCACCTTTTCACACTTCCAGCCTTCTAAGGAGGAAGCCCCAGGTCCTTTACACAACCAGCGTCTCTATTTGTGCTCTTGTTATGAATCCTCAGGTTTTAACAGAGTTGTTACTTCAACTAAAAGGATTAGGACACCGGAGACAGTGCTATTAGTGGCAATGGGAAAGTTCCTAACTTTTAAAGTAGAAAGAATGAGGGCCAGGTGCAGTGGCTTATTCCTGTAATCCCAGCACTTTGGGAGGCCAAGGCGGGAGGACTGCTTGATCCCAGTAGTTTGAGACCAGCCTGGGCAATATGGCAAGTCTCTACAAAAAGTAAGAAAATTAGCCAGGCATGGTGGCATGCACTGTGGTCCTAGCTACTCAGGTGGCTGATGTGGGAGTGTCCCTTGAGCCCAGGAGTTCACAGCTGTAGTAAACTATGATCGTGTCACTGCACTCAACTTGGGCAATACAGTGAGACCCTATCTCTACAATAATCTAAAAATAGAGATTAATAAACTAGGAAGAATGAAAAAAAGAAAGGACTGACCCTCTTCTAACAATGGTTTGGTAGAGCCAAAGACAGGAGTCACTAACTTCAAAATTATAGGGCTATTCACTTTCTAGGAATCGAGACAAGATTTACTTATCTCTATGTAAACTAAAACCACAAAGGAAATAACTAAGTCTCTCCCACTCTGGATTGCCAAACACAGGAATAAAATCTGGGCAAAGAAAAGGAAGGGTGTCTCTCAGTTCACTGAGAACTGCCCCCGATAACCACACATGTAATACATCTTTATAAACTATCAGCAGGAGCCTCAGAGTTTCATATTTTATCATGCCGCATGTAAGGAGGTGGGAGGACAAAGGAAAAGAGGATTTACTTATGGTCCCAGAGATTTACTTGTACTTCCAGACTCAGGTTACATTCTACAATCTCAAGAGCCATTTTGTGCTAGGATTTCTGCTACACTGTTTCTTTACATGTGACATGAATAGACATCTTGCACCAGAAGCACTTTAGGATAAACCCCTGGGACATGTTTCAGTGGGACTTCACATGAGTAAAACATTGCTATCCAACTCTAATCTAGAAGATCAAATTCTTAATCAGAGACCTCCACTTGAAGCCCTCATTTTCCTCTATAATCTTCTGAAAGACTTAACTGTCAGCTAGCTTATATGGTGATTTCTTAGCTTTTTAGTATTTTTTTGCTCCTCTTCAGTAACATGATTTGTTTTAATGAGTGCTCTCCCCAGGGAATTAATTATTACCTTGAAGAGTATATTCATATAGTTCCATCAAGATATCTTAAAAATTATCAAACTACTGACAGACACCCTGTGCAGCTTTTAAAAATCATGTAATATACTTGTGTGGATTATTTTCCAACTCTATTGAATCAGAAAATTTTTATTTTTCTGATAAATAAAAGATAAAATACATTCTATCTTTTTTCCCTTCCCTCTTGCTCTCTCTTTGTTAAATGCAGAAATCAAACTTGCTGGCTGCTAATGTCCAATGTACATGTGCTCTGCACACAGACCTGTTACAGTCCTATGTAAGAAGAAATCTATATCACAGGAAGAAAGGAGCTCTGTGGACATGGGGACTCATCCCCATGTTGGCATTTGTTTTGCAGGAGGAGGCCCATCATAGCACACCTTGTTTGCAGTTTATAAAACCTCGAGGAACCTGTTAACCATGCAGTACCTCACTGAGAAACAACCACCCTACCCCGGTTGCCATATCCGCATGAGGAAGCATAGTAAAAGAATGGAAAGGTGGGCCGGCACGGTGGCTCATGCCTGTAATCCCAGCACTTTGGGGGGCCAAAGCGGGTGGATCACCTGAGGTCAGGAGATTGAGACCAGCCTGGCCAACATGGCGAAACCCTGTCTCTACTAAAAATATAAAATTAGCCGGGCGTGGTGGTGCACGCCTGTAATCCCAGCTACTCGGGAGACTGAGGCAAGAGAAACACTTGAACCCAGGAGTGAGAGGTTGCTGTGAGTGGAGATCCCACCATTCACTGCACTCCAGCCTGGGAGACAGAGCGTGACTCCAAAAAAAAAAAAGCCCAGAATGGAGAGGTGGCAACTTCTAAGACAGCAACAGCTGCAGCTCGTACAGCAGCCACTTTCATCCTTAACTCATGACAGCTCAGATCTTGTTATGGTACAAATTGTATAAAATGCCATGAAGCCTAATATTGGGTACTTGGAATTGTATGCAGTTACGGGCGTTAAGGAGAGAGCCGCAGGGACCTTGACCTTGCAAATTGGGGGTTGTGTGAATAAATGAGGAAAACACAGGGAAGGAACCTCAGTAGCCATTCTGTGCCTTGAGATTAAAGGTAGCCCTGTGCAGTGATGTCATGTGGGTGGCGCAGGATGTTGTAGGGAGCCAACTTGAGGAGCACCTTCAGGACATGGCTGATAAATGGCATGGTGTCAGGCCAGCCATCTAACCTCATCGGTTTCCTTGACTAGAACTATGTGGGGCTGTAGTAAACCTACCCTGGGAATCAGGAGCACGGGACAAGGATTCTAAGTTGTGGGACTTCCTCCCTCCCCAGATCTTTGATTGCATGAGTTAATTTGCATGAGGGAAAGGGAACCTATAAGGAAGATGTGTTTTGCTTGAGAATCTTATACTGGAAGAGTAAGAAATAGAATGAATCACCTTCCTCAGACAATCCAAAGCTGTGGTAAGGGCTACAGGTGGAAGCTAAAGGAGTTGTTTTAAAAAGCACTTTTTCATCCTGGCCAACATGGTGAAACCCCGTCTCCACTAAAAATACAAAAAAAAAAAAAAAAAAAAAAATTAGCTGGGCGTGGTGGTGCCCGCTTGTAGTCCCAGCTACTTTGGAGGCTGAGGCAGGAGAATTGCTTGAACCCAGGAGGCGGAGGTTGGAGTGAGCCGAGGTCGCGCCACTGCTCTCCAGCCTGGCGCCTGGTGACGAGTGAGACTCTGTCTCAAAAAAGTAAGTAAATAAAAATAAAAAGGACTTTTTCTTTTTCTTTTTCTTTTTTCTTAAACACTTGGTGAACAAGCAATGTGGTTCAGAGCCCAAAGCACTAAATGCCAATTTAAAGTTGAGAGAAATGCATCCTTTCCATGTCTGCGATAGATCAGCAATGGATGCAGGGTGTGAAACCTTCCAGCATAAAGAAAGGCCCTTGATACAGAGAAGCCATGTTCCCAAGAAGAACCCTGGCAGCAAGGCAATGGCAAGGGGCCTTCCTTGGTGGCCAGCTGGCAGAGGCTACTTCTTGAGAAGCTGAAGAATATGACACACTACTTCTGACCATGGGGAGATACCTCCAAATATCCCCAGGGGCCAGTGTCAGGAGAGAACTGAGGACCTCCATAATGCAGATTGGAGTCTCTATATGAATACAACCTACAGGTATTAATATCACCATGATCTCATTCACACCTCTAGGCCAGTGGGATCTGGAAACATTCAGACGACTTGTAGTGAAAGGAGGCAACTAGTCTCTTGAGCAGTCTCAGTAAGGATTAATGAGACAACCTAGATGAAAATGCTAGCACAGCGCCTGGGATGTAGCAAGCATTCTGCTCATTCTGTTTCCAAGCCTGACCTTAATTAAGAGACTTTTATAAAGATCAATCTAGAATATTCATTCCTTTCTGTGATTCTATACCATAGGAGATATGTACATTATTTTTTCATATTATGGAAATATAAACAGAAATAAATGAATTGCACGCTAATTAGGAAGGTGCTTATTATTTTACTCAGGTAACAAATAGGTTGGAAATAAATGAAATGTTTGGGGCTTTGCAGGATCTTTTAGTTCATTGAGACAGTAATGGCCATGTGTGGTGGCTCACGCCTGTAATCCCAGCATTTTGGAAGGCTGAGGTGGGTAGATCACAAGGCCAGGAGTTCAAGACCAGCCTGGCCAAGATGGTGAAACCCCATCTTTACTAAAAATACAAAAATTAGCTGGGCATGGTGGCAGGTGCCTGTAATCCCAGCTACTCGGGAGGCTGAGGCAGAGAATTGCTTGAACCTGGGAGGCAGAGGTTGCAGTGAGCCGAGATTGTGCCACTGCACTCCAGCCTGGGTGACAGAGTAGACTCCGTCTCTAAAAAAAAAAGAAAAAAAAGAAAAAAAAAAGACAGTAAGATATGAAATAAATACTTTAGTGGTTCTGAAGGGGCATATCATGCATGGGTTACTATATGAGCCCCAAAAAAGATGGCTAAAAGGTAAAGTGGGAACAAAAAAGAATTTAAGGTCACAGACACACTAAGGGGCTGCTATAAAGGACCCCTATGGCATCATATTCTATTTATGATATTTCACTAAGTTCTTGTTACACTTGGAAAAAGCAGTCTCAACTTTCTACGTGATACCAGTCAATAGTCCTATTTGGGCTGATTTCAAGGTCATTAATGAGTTTCAATTGCCCCTCAAAGTCTTTTTTACACTTGATTTCTAGTGCTTGGAAATCGTCCAATAGAATAAACACTTCTAGATTACAGCAGAGATGGCAAATTTATCACCTTCTGTGTTTGTATGTGCAGACATCACTAATCAATCACGGTTCTTTTCTGCTGAGTCACCTTTCTCAATATAGTACTACAAGCCGCCACTTCGAACGAAATTATTGTTACAACCATTTTCCCTCTATCTGCCTTAATCTCTTGCTTTCTATGAAAATGCAAATATTTGAAGAATAGAAATTTATCAGACACTGACAACTAAATGTTAACCAAAAAAAGACTGAAAGCAGCACTTGCTCTGACATTAAGGGAGAGAACTCAAGGGCTCTGGAATAGGAGGAGGGGAGCAGCAGAATCTAGGAGCTCCCTAAAGATAGACTTCACCTACTTAACAATTTTGCCTAAGGCCAGTGATGCCAAAAGGACCAGTTCTCTCCAGGGCATCTATTTCAACCATTTACCATCAAATAAAACTTACAACTGGCATATGAATTCTTAGGCCAAGGGCATTTTATTTTTTGAAATTTGAAAGTACTTGTTGGGTAAACTACTTTAAAAATTCAAGAGCCAGAAAATAACCCCAGAAAGAACAGTGCAGGGGGAAGGTGAGCAAGGTGTAGCTCATTAATGCAGGTGCTGTGTGTCTGAACACTGTGCACGCACACGTGCTCTTGGGCACTCATACTTGCAAATACCATATACTTGCATAGTTAACAATCCTCTGCAGCACACTGGCAAGCCAACAGGGAAGGGAAGGCAAGATCAAAGACATTTAGAAAGAAATTTCAGAATTTGAGCTTAAGGCCCAGATGGAGTAACAGGGACCCGAGTTGCTTTCCCGCCAGAAACAACCAAAAATGAGCAAGACATGTGAACGACAGTTTGTAAAATACTGGACATCAGGCATCAAAGGACAGTGACCCTGAGAGATAAGAAACAAATGAGAGGAGCCTAATATCTTCCAAGCTTTCTGCTCTGAGAGAATCTCCAGCTGTGGTGCAGCGAGGAGAGAGAATCTCCAGCCGTAGTGCAGGGAGGGGAGAGACTCTCCAGCCATGGCTGGAGAGGGAGAGAATCTCCAGCTGGTGCAGCGAGGGGAGATAATCTTCAGCCATGGTTGGGGAGGGGAGGAGAGAATCTCCAGCCGTAGTGCAGGGAGAGGAGAGAATCTCCAGTTGCGGAGCTGGGAGGGGAAACACAGGCAGAGGTAGAAGATGCCTTGAGTGAGACAGACCCAGAGTCCAGGGAAAATGCGAGAGCAAGAGTCTACACGACAGAGTGCCAGAGGACAGCTGCCTAGAGAAGAACTCTGGAGATCTGCAGAGAGTCCCCTTTGAGTATTTAGCTGAGTGCTGATCAGCACAAGCATGTGATGGCACATGGGAGACTACGAAAATAATCCACTGAAAGAATCAGAGCACAGTTTTCCCATTTTGGCTCTGTTGACATTTTTGGTTGCATGATTCTTTGTGGTAGGGCTGCCCTGTACAGAGTAGAATGCTCAGCAGCATCCCTGGCCTCTACTCACCAGATGCCACTGCCACTCATCTCCCCCACACCCCACTTATGACAACCAAAAATGTTTCCAGACATTGCCAGTGGGAAATGTTGTCTTTCACTTCTGGACATAACGAGGCAAATGGAAAACCACTGAAATAAAGGGAACAGTGTCCAGTGCTGGGAATACAGCTTGTTCTCACAAGCCAGACTGGAAAGCTGGAAGAGTCACAGGACATTGGGTTTAGGACACACGGATCAGTCTTGCCTCAGTAGCGAGAGATAATTAGACCTGGATTGACTGCTGTGGGAGTCCAACCTGACAAAACCTTGAGAGCAAAGACTGACAGAAGCAAACCATTTGCAAGCCAGTTAGCTGCATTCCAGGGCAAAGCTCAAGAATACTTTAGAAATGTAAAAATAAATTGCTTGAACCCAGGAGGCGGAAGTTGCAGTGAGCCGAGGTCGCGCCACTGCACTCCAGCCTGGCGCCTGGTGAGGGAGTGAGACTCTGTCTCAAAAAAAAAAAAAAAAAGAAATGTAAAAACATCTAGTACCCAATAAGGTAAAATTTACAATGTCTGGAATCCATGTACAATCCATAATGAGGAAATCAATTAATCAATCAAAGCTGACTCAGAACTGACACAGATATTAGAATTAGCAGACAGGAACATTACAATAGTTATTAAATTTTTATTCTATATGATCAAAAAGTTAACAAGAGACATGGAAGTTATTTTAAAAAATCTGATGTAAAGTTCAAAAAATGAATATTATAAAATGTGAGATTAAAAACTACAGTGAGTGGCATTTGTGGCAGACAGACATCAAAGAAGAAAAGATTAGTTTATGGGATGATATAATTATAAAAACAGAGAGAAAAAATATTTTTTTAGGATGAACAGAGCATCTGGGAGTTGTGGGAAAACAAAAAGGGGCCTACATGTGTGTAATTGCAGTCTCCAGAGCCGAGGAGAGAGTGGAGACCACAGAAAAATTTGAAAAAAATAATTGCAGAAAGTTTTCCAAATCTGATGAAACCTGTAAACCCACAAATCTAAGAAGTTCAATGAATCTTCAGCACAAGAAACACTAAGTAAAATATGCCAAAGTACATCACATTCTCATAGCTCAAAACTGCCAATAAAGAGAAAATCATACAGAGGAACAAATATGGACCATAACAGATTTCACATTTGAATGAATATAAGTAAGAAGAAAATGGAGCAACATTAAAAAAATAAAAATAAAAAAACTGTCAACTTATAATTTATACCCAGCAAAAATATCTTCCAAAAACCAAAGCAAAATAATGGCATCTTCAGAAATACAAACACAGCAAGGATCCATGACCAGCACACCCACATTATCAGAAATATTAAAGGAAGTCTTTTAGGCAGAAAGAAAATGTTCCTGTATGGAAATACGGATCTATACAATGGAATGAAGAACACTGGGCTTAGTAACCACATGGTAACTATGTAAGATTTTTTTAATTTAAATCTCTTTAAAAGATAATTGTTAGGTTTTATAATATACATTAAATGTATAACATCAATAGCATAAATGTCAGGAGGAGAGAAATAGAAATATACTCTTGTAAAGGTTTTCTTCGTGAAATGGTAGAATATCACTTGAAGGAAGATGATATATGCAATAACCCCTAAAGCAAAGGCTGAAATAATGAAACAAAGAGTGGTAGCTAATAAGTGGTAGTTATCCCCAGCAGAGGAGATAAAATGGAATCACAAAAGATTAGATTATTACCAACAAACCAGTAAAAGAGTAAGAGAACAAAGATGAGATGAGATGGGAAGAAAAAAAAGCAAGTCGATTTTTGCCACTTAAGAATTTATTGGTTCTTAATTTTTAAAATGGGCAAAAAGTTTGGACAGATCGTTGTGGACTGAATGTTTGTGTCACTCAAAGGTTTCACATATGAAATCTTAACCCTCAATATGTATGAGGAGGTGAGGCTTTTGGACAGTAATTAGGTCATGAGGGTGGAGCCTTTAGGAATGTGATTAGTGCCTTTCTAAAAGGAACCCCCAAGAGCTCTCTCCCACTCTTCCCCCCATGAGGATACAATAAGAAGTCAGCTGTCCGTAACCCAGAAGAGGGCCCTCACCAGAAGCTGACCATGCTGGCATGCTGATATCAGCCTTCCAGCCTTCAGAACTGTAAGAAATAAAATTCAGTTGTTTTTAAGCCACCCAATGTATGGTACTCTGTTATAGCAGCCAGAGCAAACTTAAGACACAGATCCTATAGCAGAGATGTTATACAATGGCAATACAAAATGAAAAGATTTTCAATGTCATTAGTCATTAGGAACTGAAAATTAAAGTCAACATGAGATACAATTACACATGTTAAAATGGCAACAAATATAGTATATGATCTCACTTAAATCTTAAAAAAAGGTGGGGGTCAAGTACAAAGAGGTAGTGAATAAAAGTGGTTCCATGGTTACCAGGGTCACGGTAGAAGGAAGGAAATGGGAAGATGTAGATTAAAGGGTACAGAGTAGCAAATATGCAGAATGAACAAGTAGAAAGGTCTAATGTAGAACACGGGGACTACAGTTAATAATAGTGTTTGCACTCAGGATTTGCACGAAATGAGTAGATTATAACTCCTCTTGACACAGGTAGGGGACATGAGTAATGATGAGATGATGGATATGTTAATTTGTTCCATGACAGTAATTTTTTTACTACATATATGTATTGTACATCATGTTGTATATCTTAGCATACACAATAAAATTTATTTTAAAAAAGAAATAAAATAAATATTAAAAGACTGACCATACCTGGTATTGATGAGGATGTAGAAAAAACCTATACATAGCTGATGGGAATGTACAATGGCACAAGCACTTTAGAAAACACTTTGGAGGTCTTTTAAGAAGTTAAACATACATCTATTGTATAATCCAGCCATTCTACAGCTGGGTATTACATTCATATATATTTACATGTTCATAGCAGCTTTATTTGTCATGGCAAAAAACTGGAAATACCTTATTGTCCATCAACTGGTGAATGGATTTTCAAAAACTGTTGTTTAGTGATATACGCAAGTATATTCCATTACTCTGCAATAAAAACAACTTACCGATACACATATGAATGAAAGTCATGATAATTACACTGACTGAAAGAAGCCAGAAATTTGAGTCCACTATGTGTTTCATCTATTTAAAATTCTAGAAAATGAACGTGAATTTCTAGTGACAGAAAGCAGATCTATGGTTTTTGGGAATGGAACATAGGGAGGGGGGCGTGGGAGGGAAGAAATCACAAGAGGAAACTTCAGGGATGTGAATATGTTCATTATCTTGATTGAGGTAACAGTCTCATGGGTGCATAAATATATTAAATTGTCCACTTAAAATGTGTGTACTTTAGTGTATATTAATTTTACCCAAATAAAGCTGTGAAAACAGAAATTATAAGATTTTCTAGGAGACAGCATAAAGGATTATATTTGACATTGATACTTAGAATAAAGACGAGGGGATCTGAGTTCTAGTTCAACTTCTGTCTTTGATGTGTCTAGTGATCTTATGAGAGGCAGATAAATTCTCTCGATCTCTGTGTCCTAACTTACAAAGTCAGACAGCTGATTTATAGCGTCCTTACAAGTTTGAAATCTAGCAATGGATAAAAGTGAACAGGAGGGAGTTTGAGTGGTGAACCGTGACTGGATTTGAATTTCAGCTCTAGTACTCATTACTTGTGTGACCTGAGATAAATTACTCAACCCTTCTAAACTGTTAGAGAGTAAGTTTCATGAAGAAAGGCTGTATTGTTTTGTTCGATCCTGCAACCCAAGACTGGGTATAAATACTGGCATATAAATCAATGTTTTCTTTTTCTGCCAAATGAGAATATTACTAAGCCTCCTTGTAGCAGAGGCTGCTGATGTCCCTCAACCTCCAAATCCCATTGTCCCAGTCCTAGGTTTAACTTTCACTCAGGGAGACAGCCTCTGCCATGCCTCCCACCTCAAGCACAGGAAAGGCACCCGGGGCAGATATTGTCAAGAAGGGCAGCAGACGCAGTGGCCAAAGGTTCTTCAGGAGCTGGGTGTGCCTGGGGGCTGTTGCAGGGCCAGTGGAGCTTCTCACTTAATGCCCTGAGAAGCCACGTGGAGTGAGAGGCAGTGGATTAATATTCCAGTCTCCCTGCTTTCTGGTGAGACAATTCTGAGACCTGGGTCCCCAGTGAGACAGCCCCAGCTGCTCATAGTGGGATGCTACACAGCCTGCATCATTTCCTAGCTTCTAACCTTTCCTTGTTTTATTTCCCAGTTCTTCACTTGTGCTTCCCGGGATCACTTCCTAAATGAACCTCCTGCCTCTATGCCAATGGTAGGAACCCAAAAGAAGGCACCATCTCTTGTGGATCTTGTGGGAATAAAGTGAAACGGGATGTAGAAAGTGCTTTGCCTACTGCCTGGTGAGCTTGTTTCTGTTTTTTGATTGGTTTTGTTTTGTTGCTCGTTTCTTTCAGAGATGCCAGAGAAAGTGACCCTGCTAACTGAGTTCACAAGATTGAGGGAAGAAGGGAGATCCGCGTGAGGAAAAACATGTACCTGAGAATTTATAAACGCAAAATCAAAACAATCTAGAGAAAAAGTAGATCATGCTATGGACGGAATTGTGTCCCCCAGAATGCATCTTGAAATCTTAAGCTCCAATGTGACTGTATTTGGAGACAGAGTGGTTAGGAGGTAAAGTTAAATAAGATTATATTGGTGGAGTCCTAATAAAGTAGTACTGTTGGCCTTATAAGAAGAGAAATTGCTTTCTTTCTCCACCTGAGCACAGAGAAAAGGCCATGGAAGAACACAGCAGTAAGGCAGCCTTCTCCAAGCCTGGAAAGGAGTCCTCACCGGGAACCTAATTGCCTGCACCTTGATTGTGAACTTCCAGGTTCCGGACTGTGAGCAAAATAAATGTCTGTTGTTTAAGCCACCCAGTCTGTGGCATTTGGTTCTGGCAGCTTGAGCTGACTAATATACTCATGTACCTCAAACCCTGTAAAGCAAAATATGAACCTGACTCGAGGAGGGGAGATTTTTTTTTAAAGCCAAAATTCTGATTATATTATTGCAATCCAAGTGAATAAGAAAAGTTGAAACTATTCAAATCCACAGCCAACCAAACAAAACCAAATCAACATGTGAGGTTGCTGGATTTAGTGAATAAATTTTAGAGAAGATGCTCAGTTAAATTTGAATTTCAGCAAACAACAATTTTTTTTAGTATAAGTATGTCTCAAATATTATACAGGACATACTTGTACTAAAAATTTATGTGCTGTTTATTTGAAATCCAAATTTAACTGGGTGTCTTGTATTTTAACTGGCAAACACTGATGTGACTGTATAGTAAGCTTTCTAAGGAGCTCAAGTTTTCATAAAATGTTAAGTATAAAATGTAAAATAAATGAAAGATTGATTTTCAAAGCAAAGTGGCTCACGTTGCTGGAATTTTATGAGGAATTCCAAAACCCAGACTGAGTTGAGGCTCACAAAACAAATTAAAAACAAAAACAGTATTTTAAAAAAAATTCGAGAAAAGCAGGGAAAATATTGACTCCCCTACATGGAGAAGGTGGTGTTGACAGATGATAGGCGACAGCTACTGAATGTTCATTCTGCTTTGTATTATTCACCAAGAAAAATGCTCTTCAAAAAAAATGTAATAGTAAGCCAACCAACAGTCAGGTGCATCAGGAGTTAATCAGAGATGATCTAGCTCATCACACTTCAATGCACTAAGATTTATGTCCCAAATTGCTAAAAGAAATGGAAGATGTGATCTTATAGACGTCTCTGTAAAATCTCAGACAAAGAGAGAAAGAAGTGGCAGAAACTGAAGGCAGGCAAACATTCAAACTTCCAGAAAGAGAAAGCAAGTTGGCAACACAGGACATCACTGAGCGGGAAGTCTGGGAAAGTTCTCAGATGAGTTGCTCCAAGGAGAAAGACCAAATGAACCTAATTTTCTTTGTTGTTATGGTTATTAAATTAATGCAACAGGAAGACACTATCAGGGTAATGCACCTAGGTTTCAACAAGACATTTGAAGAATATTTTCTATGATAACCTCATGGACAAGAATGAAATATGGGAATGAGTTTTCTCTGGCTCTGAACTTAAATCCCATGTAACTTTGTTGATCATGTCTCAAATAAAGTTATCCTTACCAGATTTGCTGTAAACAAAAAACTGAATAGAAGAGTATATTAATTGGATTCTTTTGGTTGTAAGTAAAGAAATTCAATGTGAGGCCGGGAGTAGTGACTCACATTCGTAATCCCAGCACTTTGGGAGGTCAAGGCCGGCTGATCACAAGGTCAGGAGTTCGAGACTAGCCTGGCCAACATGGTGAAACCCTGTCTCATAAAAGCACAAAAATTAGCCAGGTGTGGTGGCAGGCACCTGTAATCCCAGCTACTTGGGAGGCTGAGGCAGGAGAATTGCTTGATCCCAGGAGGCGGAGGTTGCAGTGAGCCGAGCCCACACTGCTATACTCCAGCCTGGGAAACAGAGTGATGCTTCATCTCAAAAAAAAAAAAAAAAAAAAAATTCAATGTGAAAGAACTAAAACAGAAAGATATCAGTCATATAACAGAACCTCAGGAATAAGAACCCAGACTTCTGAAAAGTCTATAAAACATCGTGGCTATCAGGACAGGCCCTGGTTTGAATCCAGCTCTTCCCACTGTTGGGTCAGTTATTTCACTTCTTTGTGCTTCAGTTTCCTCATCTGTAAAATTGAGATGATAATAGTATTTACCTCAAAGGGTTATTAATAGAATCAAATGAGTTAACATATATAAACCATCTATCTGATACCTAGAATATGATAAGCGCTATATACTCAATTTTGCATGACTCTTTTTTTTTTTGAGATGGAGTCTTGCTCTGTCATCCAGGCTGGAGTACAACGGCATGATCTCTGCTCACTGCAGCCTCCTCCTCCCAGGTTCAAGTGATTCTCCTGCCTCAGCCTCCAGAGTAGCTGGGATTACAGGCACCCACCATCACGTCAAGCTAATGTTTGTATTTTTAGTAGAGTCAGGGGTTTACCGTGTTGGCCAGGCTGGTCTCAAACTCATGACCTCAAGTGATCCGCCCTCCTTGGCCTCCCAAAGTATTGGGATTACAGGCGTGAGCCACTGTGCCTGGCCTGGCATGAGTTTTACATGGTGTACTTGTTTCTTCCTTCTCCTTGCGGAGTGCCTTCCTGTGTCTGGAATCCACGCAATGGACGCCATGGCTACTAACAGCTCCTGAGTCCTTTACCTTATAGACCAGGCTTGGCTCTTTTAATCCGTTGGAAAGGAGACTTTATTTTGTTTACACCTGGTTCCTGGTCAAGAGATCAATTCATTCATTTATTAGTTTATTCATTTAACAAACATGAATTGAGCTCTCAGCATGTGCCTAGAACATTCTAGGCACTCAAAGTACAGGAGTGTGAAAACAAAAAATACAAAGTCCCTGCTCTCTATATGTAGGATTCATATATTTTGAGAAAAAAAGATGAAGAAGACCAATAAAGAAGCCATTAAGCATGTTATAGTAAAATGGTAATAAATGTAACACACAGGAAATAGTGAGATAAACAGAGGGAGTGACTTGGAGAGGGAGGGAGACACTATTTTATGATGCGATTAGAGGTGGTCCCTCTGGTAAGGTGACATTGGGGCAGAGATCTGAGGAAGTGGAGATACCTAGGAGAATATTCCAGACAGGGGGAATAGGGCGTGCAAAAGCGCTGAAGTGGGAGCATGTTTGGATTCCAGTAGTAGCAAGGGCGAGTGTGATCAGAATGGGAGGAGTGAGGGAAAAATGTGTCAGAGAGGCTTCCAGAGCCAGGTCCCGAGGCCATGGGGAGCTTAGTAGGCTGTGGCACAGAACGTGAGTTGTTATTCTGCATGACATGGGAGCCATTGCAAGGCTTGGTGCAGAACAGGGGCATGGACAGACATATTTTAGAAGGCTTGCTTGCACTTGTGTGGAAAATGCCTGTACATTGGCATCAGGATAGCAGGAAGCCTGGTCAGAAGGTTATTGCAATTATCCACGGGGAATTCAATGGTGTCCTGGACTCTGATGGTAAAAATGGCAAGAAATGGTCAGAGTCTTAACATGCTTTCAGGGATCCACTATTAAATGTAGGGCGTGAGAGAAAGAGAAGAGTCAAAGTGCCCAACTGCAAAGTTTATCTCCAGAGTGAATGGCAGATGAAGTTACCATTTACTGAAATAGGGAAGAATCTGGAAGGAGCAGAGCCAGGAGAAAATATCAGGTGTTTGCTTTTACACATGCCAGTTTGAGATATCCTTAGACAACTGGTAAGCAGGCAGGCAGTAGGAATATGGGATTATGGGAGGGTTCAGGATCCAAGAGGCTAGAGATAAAACTAAGGGTTCATTGTGGATAGATGGTATTTCCAGCCAAGGGACTTGATGAGATCACTGAGGGAGGAGGAATTGAGGGAAAACAGAGGATTAGAAATTGAATCCTGAGGGTTGGGGAAAATGCAAAAGACGGCCAAGGAGGCTGAGAAGGAGGGACCGGTGAAGTAAAATAAAGACCAGGGAGTGTGTTCAAGAGACGAAATGAAAATGTTTCATGCAGGTGATAGCGCTCAGTTATGTCAAATGCAGAGGCTGAGTCTGATGGGAACTGCCGTACGATGTGACCACACAGGGACAAGGGAGGTGGGGGGGCAACTTCTCTAACATGGTGTTGTCAGGGCAGGGCTGCAGGTTTCCACCACGTGTAGTCAGCACAATAGATTAAAGCAGAAGTCAAACTTATTTTGATAAATTGTAATGAGAAGCCTAAAGCATCACATAAAACTTAAACATGATAAATACTAGGTCTGCATTTAGATTCAGACTAGAAACTATGAACTCTGTGTATGTATACATACAAACGACTAAAAGAATATGCCTGCAAACACTAACAATTGTTACTCAGAAGTGGTGGAGCTATAGATATTCTATTTCATATTTTCCATAATTTCAAAATTTTGTCTACAATACATATTCATTGCTTTAGTAAACAGAAAAATATCATAAGTATTATAAAATACCAATTATGTATAAATAGGAATGGGAAGAGTTTGTTTTAATTTATGCAAAAAAAAAAAGCCCAAATCCTGAATGTGTTGAATAAGAACTTGGGCTGTACTAATAAAAGTATAATATGCATTGCTGTATTAATTCAGTGGCAAGTGGGAAAATGATACAGTTTTACTACCGGAAAGTACACAGGAAAAAAAAAAGAGGATAGGGAGCAAACTAGAAAGCATAACATGCAAAAAACTGAGGAAAATAGAAATGTGAATCTAGAGGAAAGACGTAAGTCACAGTGGTAAATGTGATGAGTTGGCATGTGATGAAAAGAACCAGATACACTCAGCTCCACTTGTACCTTGTGAAGTCGCTTGTTTCTCGGACTCCCAGTATCCTGATGAAGTAGTAATAATTTTCCACTTAACACTGATATTTAGGTTAATACAACAAGGTATGAGTTACCTTCTTCTCTGGCCCAGAATGCTTCGTATGCAGAGCTCATGAGCTCTTCTTTGATTCTCTTTAAAGAAAAAATTACTCACATAGAAGCATTGGTGAGCTATGTAGATTTCACTGTAGATTGCATATGGCAGATACAGGAGGTGGTAGACACGGTACCTCCCAGAGCAAAAGGCTTAAAGCCCCCACCTCACACTGCAGTTCTCTGCAAAGTCTTTTCCACTGTGGCAATTGGGTAGCAAGTTGGGGTATGTATCATGGGATCCTTCCCCCACCCAGACTCACTAACTTCTCTCTGTCCCTCCAGAATACCATGATCTTCAAGTTCCTTTCTTTTCTTTAGTGAGAGCAATTCATCCTCTCCCAATTCCTATCTTGAAACTTGAAAAACAAAACTTACTATGTTACTAAGCAAAACAAGGATCTGCTCATGTAGCAGAATCTAGTAAGCCTATTTCTATCCTGAGTGTTGCTTTTGGGATCTCAGAATCCCACCCCTACCTCCGCCCATAGTGCTATTTTTGCCTTGCCAACATATTTAGTGCTCTCCCCATGAAGGGTTTCAGGTGAGAACTTTCTCCCATCCACTTACATATATAAAATATCTGCCATAGTGCTGTCACCCAGTAGAGGCCAAGAAACGTGCATAGTTATTATCATCATTATGATGACTATTTTTTAAATATTTAAAAAGCTATGTGGCAGCAGAACATGGAGACCTATTTTTAATAGTTCCCAAGACCCAATAGGACCAATTGGTATGTCACTGGGAGGAAGAATTGGCTCAGTAGAAGGCAGATATTGCTAGCAATTAGAACTGTTCAGTAACAGGGTCTTCTTAACTTGTCTTGAATTGTCTAATCTAAGACAGAGAACCGGAGACAGTAGATGGGAATTTGAACGAGTAGACCCAAACTCTCCCTCTTGATGAGACATCTGCTGATCCCATAAAAAGTGCCTGAATGGGTGAATGGGTTTTCCTTCTTTCCTTGTTCTTCCCAATGTCACCAAAATCTAAGGTTACTTTTTTTCTTTTTGAGACAGGGTTTCACTCTGTCACCCAGGCTGGAGTGCAGTGGTGCAATCATGGCTCACTGCAGCCTCGACCTCCTGGGCTCAAGTGCTTTTCCCATTTCAACCTCCCAAGTAGTTGGGACCACAGACATGCACCACCATACTCAGCTTATTGATTTTTTTTTTTTTTTGGTAGAAATGAGGTCTTGCCATGTTGCTCAAGCTGGTCCCGAACTCCTGGGCTCAAGGAATACTCCCACCTTGACTTCCCAAAGTTCTGGGAATATGTGTGGGCATGAGCCACCGCACCCAGCCGAAGGTGATCAGATCACCATCAACCTGACCCTTGTTGGATTTGGTGTGTATAAAACACTCTGTGACATAAAGCTCCCCTGGAAGGGGTGGAGCCAACATAGCTACTAGTTTCCTGACACTACTTCAAAAGCATTAGGGAGGAAAGAATAGTTAATGCAGCGGTCCAGGCCACTGAAATTGTAGGATACAGAGAAGTGTTGTGTGCTGGAGACTTTGTGGCTGCAGTGATCAAACCCAGGGAGGGGGAAAATGGGAACCAGATTCCAGGACACCCGAGGGACTTTCAAGATACACTTACATTTGCCATTTTCCAATTTTTTCAGGGTGCAGAATTACCTCAAAGTCTTCACATGCCAGTGTGGCTTTGCCTGTAATATGATCTTTTTAAAAGGTTTAGTTAATTTTGACTTTTACTGTTGCAGCATTTCAACCTAATGGTGATCCATGCACAATCTAATTGGATTTTTATGGGTCTTTATTTAAAGAAATTTGTTTCGTGACAATGACAATTTGAGTATCACAGGTAGGTCCCTCTTGTATAATATCAAAGTGAGATAGAGTACACACAGGTAGCCTGGGAAAACAGATTTCTGATAGGTCGTTATTATCTAAAACCTGTATCAGTTTAAGCTCAAACCATACAAGCACTTACGTGTTCAACGATGTTGACTCTGTAAAGTTAGAGCAAATGGATAGGTAGGTCTGAGATCATATTTGGAGGTTTCATGCTATACAATGAATAAGTCATGTGACTTCTACAGAAAATTCCACTCATTTCAATGGTGAATTGGATACTAGGTTGAATTTTTAAAGGCTATTTGTCCTAAGAGATTATGAATTTATACTGCCTCAGGTTGTATTCCATCATTATAAAAGTGCAGGAGTTCTCTGTAAAGTTTGTTTTACCAGCCAGAATTGGGAATTGTATCTCTTGCAATAAATTCTTTCACATTGGCCGTTTGACATTTTAGAGGTAACCCCTGGCTTAACTGGCAGCAGGTAAAAGTTAGAGGCATAACTGGCTTTAATAACAGTCGTTGGGACTACTTATTTCCAATGACTTAGCCAATGACATCCTTTCTTATATAATATTTTTTATATTCCATGAGGTACATTTCTTTTCTTTTTCTTTTTTTGAGATGTTAAATGGTTTTGTTTGCCTTTGTTTTAGCTTTAGTTTGCAAAATTTAACTCAGGTCTTTCCTTAAGAATGTGGTATAAATGGACATGTTATGAAAGAAAATCTGGCCAGGTGCAATGACTCATGCTTATAATCCCAGCACTTTGGGAGGCTAAGGCAAAAAGATCCCTTGAGGTCAGGAGTTTGAGATTAACCTGGGCAATATAGCAAGACTCCATCTCTATAAAAATTTAAAAAGTCCATCCTGGTATGGTGGCATACACTTGTAGTCCTAGCTACTTGGGAGGCTGAAGTGGGAAGCTTGAGCCCAGGAGTTCAAGGCTGCAGTAAGCTATAATTGCACCACTGCACTCCAGCCTGGACAACAGAGCAAGCCCCCGTTTCTAATTTAAAAAATAAAGAAAGCCGAAAGAAATAAAATCTTACTGATTTTTTTTTGTGTGTGTGGAGATTTGAGACCTAGGTTATGCTCTAAAGTCTTCATTCTGGAAGCAGATAGAATTGCACTGTGTGTAGATTTGGGGTTATTTTTCACAAGTATTTCAGATATTATTCATATTCATTTACCAAAATGGAGGATACGTAAGCATTTTCTTGGAAATTCTAATGATCAGAGTGTTAAGGAAAACAGGAAAAATAGAGTGTGGGAGAGAGTAGAAGGAAAAGTATAGCTTAAGAAAACAGAAAATGATGATGACCATTTTAGTTCTCCCCGGTGGTGGGAATAGGAGTAGGAAAAGATCAACTCATAATTGGGAAAAGAAATTCAATTGTTAGAATAAGAGATATAGGAAAAAACCAAAGTGCATTTCCTACTTCTTACTCTCTACTTAACACAACACTTCTGACACCAGATGTCTAGGGATTATTTCCCTGCACATCAAGTAACTCTCCAGTGAATGCCAGCTGGGTGTCCTCTGATTCAATTCTGGCACTATTTACCTGCAGATAGTGTCAGATCCCACAGGTTGAAGGCTCGTTACCACAAGACTACCCCCGACTTCAGATGCTAATCGCGAATAGCAGGTTGTCACCTATACTTCTGGCTGGCTATAAATTGGGGTTTCCATGATCCCCTCATTGGGTTTGATTAATTTTCTATAGCAGGTCACAGAACTCAGGAAAATACTACTTAGGTTTACCCATTTATTACAAAGGATATTTTAAAAGATAAAGATGAGCAGCCCAATGGAAGAGATGCACAGAGCGAGCTATGAGAGAAGGGGTGAGGAACTTCCATGCCCGCCTCGAGGGGGGCAACCCTGCAGGAACCTCCACATGGTTAACTATCAGGAAGCTCTCTGAACTCAGTTATTTTGGGTTTTTATGCAAGTTTCATTACGTAGGCATGACTGATTACATCATTGGCCACTGGCGAGCAATTCAACCTTCAGCCCTTCTCTCTTCCCTGGAGGTGAGGAGTGTGGCTGAACGTTCCAACCCTCTAATTATGCCTTGGTTTTCTGGAAATCAGTCCCCATTATGAGGCTACCAGTCATCCATTCATATGCAAAAGACACCCTTACCCCTCTGGAAACTGGAAAAAACAACTATATATGTATATATACACACAGACATATAAATCCTATATATTAAGTATATATAATCTTATTACAAATCATAATTTCACAGTTAGTGAACTTTTTTTTCCAAGACAAAGAGCAGTGACAGGCAAGAGAAGAGATATGAAATGTGTGCTGCTCCATGTGCCACTGAAAATTCTACCTTTGCAGCCTTTCTTAGAAGGATTAGAAGGCATCCACAATCCATTTTAAAATTTCTAAATAAACTTTATTTTAGAATGGTCTTCTATTTAAAGAAAAGTTGTAAAGAAAAAAGTTAGACGGGTATGGTGGCGCAGGCCTGTAATCCCAGCTACTTGGGAAGCTGAGGCAGGAGAATCGCTTGAACCCGGGAGGTGAAGGTTGCAGTGAGTAGATATCACGCCATTGTACTACAGCCTGGGCAACAGAGTGAGACTCCATCTCAGAATAAATAAATGAATAAAAAATAAAATAAAGAAAAGTTGTAAAGAGGGTACAGACTTCCCATATCCACCACATCCAATTTCCCCTCTTGTTAACATATTATATTAGAATAGCATTTTTGTTATTAATTAATGAATGAATATTGATACATTATTATTACTCAAAGCTCATGCCTTATACAGATTTCCTTAGTTTTACCTAATATCCCTTTGCTTTTCCAGAATTCCATCCAGGACACCACATTACATTTAGTTATTACATCTCTTTAAGCTTCTCCTGGTCATGACAGTCTCAGACTTCCCTTGTTTTTTATTGAGGAATAATTCAGGTATTTTATAGAATGTCCCTCAATTTGGGATTGCCTGATATTTTTCTCATGAGATTGGGGTTATGGGTTTTGGGGAGGAAAGCCAAAAAGGTAAAATGCCATTCTTATCACATTGTACCAAAGGCACAGACAATTGACATCATGTTTACCTTATACCATGTGACATTCACTTTTATCACCTGGCTGAGGTAATGTTTGTCAGGTTTCTTCAGTGTAAAGTTTTTCTTTTGTCCCCTTTTCTATCCTTTACTCTTTTGAAGAAAGTCACTATATGCAGCTCCTACTTAGGGAGAGGAGAGTTATTCTTCACTTATTGGGGGCCATTTACACAAATTATTGGGAACTCTGTTATACAGGAAATTTGTCTATTCTCACTGACTTATTTATTAATTCAATGATTTCTCTATAAAAGTATATGCTTATAGATATTTATTTTATATTTTGGATTATAATACAACACTACTTTCTTTTGTTGCCCAAACTGCTCCCACTTGGGCTGTTGGGAGCTCCTTCAGTGGGCTCCTGTGTCCTTCAGACATCCTCCCATCATTGTGTTTTCTTTCTTGTCTTGAGCACTTTCTTAGTTCCCAGTAGTTCAAGATCCTCTAGTCTCATCTTGTATATGATGCTCTTAGTTCTAGAATCAGCCATTTCTTCAAGAAGCACTGGTTTCTCTTACTGGAGGATATAATTAGAAACTAAGTTCCGGGTGCAAGGTGTGCTACTGGAGTGTCATTGCTTTCAGGTTCTCTTGACTGAAAGAGCAAAGAAACATATATGTGTACGGACCTGCTTGTATACACATATCTCTAAATATTTCTGTATGTCACCAGCTGTATCTACATTAAACTAAACAGAAGTTCACATCGATGTCTTTGACTCCAGTCTTCCGCTGCGTTCATGGCTCATTCTATCTTCCTCCCCTTGCTTATCTGTAAATCCCCACTCCAACAGTGACAAACCTGATTCCCATCATTCACTGTCCATTTATTTCATTGTTCAATTCCAGCACACATATATAGTGGCGTTGGGATTATTCTTACCTCCAGGGAAACAATTTTATTAACTGGAGTACTGAGCTTGTGTCCAGTTCCTTCTGCTGTTAGTCTTCTAGACTCCACTCATTTCCAAAACTACTTAGGTCAGCACCTTTCCCCACATCTCCTGCAGTGAAGTTGCTCCATGCGTGTATAATACAGTTAGATTCTCAGGTCACAGTCTGCATTCCATCCCAAGATCCTTCGACCTTCTAAGTGATTAATAATTACACACATTAGGCTTCATTTTTTATGGCATAAAGTTCTATGCATTTTGACAAATGCATGATACCATGTATCCAATATTACTGTATCATACACAAGAGTTTTAGTACCCTAAAAAGTCCACTGCGTTTCACCAACACAACTGTTCTCCCCAACCCTACTCTTCTGGGACCTCTGGAAACCACTGATCTGTTTATTATGTCCGTAGTTTTGCCTTTTTCAAAATGTCATGTAAATTGAATCATAGAAGTATGTAACCTTTGACATTTTTTTTTTTTTGAGACAGAGTTTCACTCTTGTTGCCCTGGCTGGAGTGCAATGGTGCAATCTCGACTCACTGCAACCTCCACCTCCTGGCTTCAAGCAATTCTCCTGCCTCGGCCTCCCAAGTAGCTGGGATTACAGGCATGCGCCACCATACCCAGCTAATTTGGTATTTTTAATAGAGACAGGTTTTCTTCACGTTGGTCAGGCAAGTCTTGAACTGCTGACCTCAGGTGATCCACCTGCCTCAGCCTCCCAAAGTGCTGGGATTACAAGTGTGAGCCACCATGCCCAGCCTCCTTTGACAATGTTTAATTGTGGTAAAGTGTACATAACATACAATTTACCACCATATCCACTCTTAAGGGAACAGTTCAGTGGCATTAGGTACACTAACATTATTGGGCAACCATCACCACCATCTATCTCAGAACTGTTCATCTTGCAAAATTTAAACCATGTACCCATCAAACATGATCTCTCTATTCCCCTGCTGCTGCCAGCCTACGGCAACCACCATTCGGCTTTTTGTCCCTGTGGACCTGACTACTCAGATACTTTGTATAACTGGAATCATATAGTATTTATCTTTTTGTGACTGGCTTATTGAACTTAACAAAATGTCTATAAGTTTTTTCCATATTTTAGCATGTGTCAGAATTTCCTTCCTTTTTAAGGCTGAATAATATTTCACCGTGTATATATTGATGTCACAAACATGGATGTACAAATATCTGTTAGAGTCCCTGCTTTCAATTCTTTTAGTTATATATTTAGAAGTGAAATTACTGGATCACATGGTAATTCTAGGTTTCATTTTTGAAGAACTGCTATACTGTTTTCTATAGTGACTGCATTATTTTACATTCCTACCAGCAGTATACAAGAGTTCGAATTTCTTCATATTCCTGCCAACACTTGTTATTTTCTGTGTTTTTTTTTTCTAATAGTTATCCTAACAGGTACAAAGTGACATCTCATTATGGTTTTGATTTACATTTCTCTAATGATTGTAATGTTAAACATCTTTTCCTATGTGTACTGGCTGTTTACTTGTCTGTGGAGAAATGTTATTCAAGTTAGATGCTTTGCCTCTTTTTAAACTGGTTGTTTGGGTTTCTTTGTTGTTGAATTGTAGGAGATTTAAAAATATATTCTGGATATTAGTCACTCATCATATATATGATTTTCAAATATTTTCTCCCATTCTGTAGTTTGCCTTTTCATCCTGTTGATAGTGTCTTTTCATATATGAAAGTTTTTAATTCTACCATAGTTCAATTTATGTTCTCTTTTGTTGCCTGTGCTTTTGGGTCATACCCAAGAAATCACTGCCAAATCCAATGCCATGTAGCTTTTCCCTTAGGTTTTCTTCTGTCAGTTTTATAGTTTTGGCTCTTACATTTGGAACTTTAATTCGTTTTGAGTTAATTTTTGTATTAGTATGTAGCTTTTTAGACTGGCTTCTTTCACTTAGCAATATACATTTAAGATTCATCCATGTCTTTCATGACATAATGGCTCATCCATTTTTGTTACTAAATAGTACTCCATTGCATGGATGTACCACAGTTTGTTTATCCATTCACCTAATGAAGGACATCTTGGGTTGTTGCAAGGTTTTAGAGATTATTAAATAAAGCTGCTATATTTATTTTTAGGTATTGATACAAACGTAAGTTTCCAAATCCGTTAGATAAATATCCAGGAGTACAATAAACTGCTGGCTCAAGCAGTAATGTTATATTTAGCTTTGTGAGAATGCCCAACTGTCTTCCAAATAAATTATACCATTGGCACATTCATCAGCAAAAAATGAGAGTTCTTATTGCTTCACATTCTTACTAGCAGTTGGTATTGTCAGTTTTTTGAATTTTAGCTATTTTAATAGGTACTTATTGATATAAATTTTTAAAAAGTTAACAGCTTTATTTAGATACCGTTTGTATACTATAAAATATATTCCCTTCACATATACGATTCAGTTTTTAAAAAACTGAATTCAGTTTTAAAAAAAAAGTTATGTTTTCTCTTTTGTTGCCTGTGTTTTAAAATTGTTTTTAAAAAACTGAATCATATATTCACGGAGTGGTACTAGCATCACATCATAACTATCTGCTTTTAAAACATTTTCATCATTCCAAAAAGAAAACTCTTACCCATGAGCAGTCACATTCCACTTCCCTCTCCCCACTGTCTGGCAACCACGAATCTACTTTCTGTCTCTACACATTTGCCTATACTGGACATTTCCTGTGAACTTAATCATACAATATGTGGACTTTGTATCTGGCTTCCTTCATTAAACATAATATTAAAGGTTTATCTATGTTGTAGCATGTATCGGTACTTCATTTATTTATTTATCTTTTGAGTCGTGAGCTCTTTTAAGCTACCCAAGCTAGCCTCAAACTCCTGGGTTCAAGCAATCCTCCCACCACAGCCTACCTAGTAGCTGGGATTAGAGGCACATGCCACCATGCTTGGCTTAGAACTTCATTTTTATAGCTGGATGATATTCCATTACGGATATGTCACATTTTGTTTATCCATTAATTAAGTGATGGACTTTTGGGTTGTTTCTAACTTTAGGCTGTTACACGTAATGCTGCTATGAACATTTGGACATATATTTTCAGTTCTCTTGGCTATATACCTAGGAGTGGTATTGCTGGATCATATGGCAACTCCATTACCTTCCTGTGGAATGGTCGAACAGTTTTCCAAGGTGGTTGCATTATTTTACATTCCCCCATTCAGCAATATCTGAGTATTCCAATTTCTCTACTTCCTTAGAAGCTCTTGTTATTGTTCACCTTTTTTATTATAACCATCATAGTGTATGTAATGTGGTATCTTGTCAAGGCTTGATTTGCATTTTCCTGGTGATCTTGGTCATCCTTTCGCATGCTTTTGTCCAGCTGTATGCCTTTGTTTTTGAGGAATGTCGATTCAAATCCTTTGCTCATTTTTAGATTATTTGTCTTTATATCATTGAGTTTTAAGATTTATATACTTAGATACAAGTCCCTTATCAGATGTATGATTTGCAAATATTTTCTTTCATAATAGATTGTCTTTTCACTTTCTTGATGGTGTTTTTTTGTAGCACAAAAGTTTTTAATTTTGATGAAGCTCAATTTATATATTTTAGTTTGGTGGCTTGTGCTTTTGATGGCATATCTAAGAAAGTACAGCTTAATTCATGGTCATAAAAATTACTAGTGTTTTCTTTCAAGCATTTTCTATTTTTAGCTCTTACATTTGAATCTATGATCCATTGTTAGTTGTTTTTTCTGTAAGGAGTGAGGTATCATTCTTTTATTTGCATTAACCTTCTGATAAATGATGCTGAGCATCTTTACATACACTTACTTGCCTTCTGTGTATCTTCTTTGAAATGATGTCTTCAGATATTTCGCCCATTTTTAAATTGGGTTCTTCTTTTTTTCATGTTTAGTTTTAAAGACTCTTCATATATTTTGAATACAACTCCTTTACCAGATATGTGGTTTGCAAATATTTTCTTCTAGACTGTGGCTTGTCTTTTTATTCTCAACAGTGTCTTTCACAAGCAGAATTTTAGAAAAATTAAGTCGAACACACCAATTTTTTAACTGATTATGCTCTTGATGTAATATCTAAACACTCATCATCAAATCCAAGGTCATGTAGATTTTCTCCTGTTTTCTTCTAGAATCTTTGTAGTTTTTCATTTTACATTCATGTCTGTGATGCATTTTGGGTTAATTTTTGTGAAATATAAAAAGGTCAGTGTCTAGGTTCATTTTCTCATATACAGATGTCGAATTGTTCCAGCACCGCGTGTTGAAAGACCGTCCTTTTTCTATTGAATTGACTTTGCACCTTTGTCAAAAATCAGTTGATTATATTTATGTGGTTTATTTATGGGTTCTCTATTCAATTCCATTGATCTCTGTGTCTACTTTTTCACCAATACCGCACTGTCTTGATTCATACATCCATTTTTTCATTCATGCACTTATCCATCCATTCATTTATCATATCCTTAATAAATATTTATTATCTTCCTTATGCAAGACATTGTGCTAATATTTCAGGCAACAAAGATGTTTTAGACATGGTAGCTGACCTCTAGGAGCTGTCATACAGTCTGGGAGGTGGGCTGGAGATGGTTGCAACCCCCATACCAATCGTGTAAAACAAATCACAAGGTGAAAATGCTACAGGAGATGAACAGAGTAAAAGACACTTTTCAAAGAGGCTGATGGCAGTACTGACTTAGAATAAGGAGATTTGATCAGGGACTTGAAAGATGGATAGGATTTAAATAAGATTGGAAAGTGGCTGTGTCAAGGTGAAAAGAACAGAACAAGTCAAGTGAAGGGGGAATGGGCAAAGTCTAACAGCTGTGTCCAATTGAAGCACAATCAAAGCCATGTGTGCAATTTTAAATTTTCTAGTAGCTGTATTAAAAAAGAAACAGTTGAAATTAATTTTATATTTTATGTAACCCAATATATCCAAAACACTGTCATTTCAATGTGCAATCAATTTGAAAATCCCATATGCAGATTACATTTATCAATTTAGAGCAGTCACATTTCAAGTGCTGAATGAATAGCTACGTGTGAGTTGTGGCTACTATATTGGACAACACAGGTCTGGGAGGCCAGTTGTGAGATGAAAGTTTGCAAAAGTAGGTTGGAGCGAAATTAGGCAGAACCTTGAATATTGGGCTGAAGACTTTGGACTTGATTCTGTAACTTACGGATAAACATTGACACTTTTGAGTAAGTAATGACTCTATTCATACTAACAGAGTGCTCCTTCCCTGGATTGGCAGTCTTGGATAGGCACTCAATACAGGTGTACTGAATGACTGTTGAACTATCGGAGCAATACTTTGTGGAGATTAACTATGGATATATTCAAAGAGGTGAAATTGAAAACTTGGTTGACTAATGATTAGGTTCTTTTAATGTAAACCACATGATATAGAAGTCTTTGTTTTTTATTGTTTTTTTGTTTTTTTTTTTTTGCTTTGTACATGAGGGAAATTACTGCCTGAAATATTATTTAGTGTATGACAATCTTTTGTAGTGTTTTATCCTTTATTGTAATGAAGTGTGAATAGGACAGGCTTATGTTTCTGGTAGCCTTTGGGATGGGTCTGCTTACACATTACAATTGCTTTTAAAAAAAGTTCTTTTCTTAAAGGAAATGGGTAGAGTGACAGGTTGAAGATATGACTGTTGTATACATTTTTTTTTTTTTTGAGAATGCTCTCTTGACAGTAAAGAGCTGGGAGCCCTTTAAAATGATGGTGGTAATAGTGTTAAAATCTCAGTCCTTAGCTGGCTGTGAAGAAAACCAATCAGGTTACTTGGATTTGTTATGATTGTGGGTGCCACTCTTCTTGCCAAATCTATTCTCACAAACTAGCAGGGGATCAGAGCTGAAAAGCTTTCTGTTTTTTATTTATTTCTTTTTCACTTGAGATCATTTCCAAAGACTGATAGTGAAATATCTATCAAGAGGCCATGCTAAAATAACAAATGTAATATTTGTATGCAGGGGGTATGTGTGGGTGTTGCATTTTGGGCCTGTCAAACTTGACAGTGTCCTTTTAAGCTTTTCAAGACCTATAGTATTAGAGCCACATTTTTCATCAGCTCTGACAGATTTCTGTAGGTTAATACTCAGATTTGGTTGTACTTTCTCCTTTGTAATTAAGCTAACTTGGTTTTCAGAGGCTGGTGGTTTTAATATCTTTTTTTTTGTGGAATTGAAACAGTGTCAATTTGAATTTCTAACTCTTTTATTAGAATTAGTTTTTAATTAGTTTTAACTCTTTTATTAGAATTAGTTATAGATGTACAGGCATATCTGGTAGCATTTATTAACACCAGCCTGAGACAGCTTTGCAGGATTTTCAGTGCTGCTTTTGTTTCTTAGCACAGTAAATGGCTGTGAGCTGGATCTTTTGTTGCTGGGTCATGGTTGGAAAATATCAATTATTACAGCGCATGTGAGCTTTTGAGGAATTGTCAAATGTAATCAAGAAGGGCATTCCATTGGAGTTGCTGCACTTTTAAGCCACAGTCTCAACACGCAGGCAAAAATTTTACCTTGGTCCCTCAGAAAATGAAAGGTAGTGGTGAGGGATAGGGGTCTCTTTTCCCAAGCAAAATTCTTGAGTGAATACAAAGTCTGACATGATTTTATGAGGTTTCTTCTTTAATGATGTAGTATGAGAAAATAGCACTACTTTAGTTCTTAGCGGTAATTAAATATAAATTGCTCCAGTCAAGAAATGGTTTCAGTAGTAATAAACCTAGTAGCTTTGGAACCAGAAGCTAGGTTTAAATTCTGGTTCCACCAACAATTGCTGTGTGGTCCAAACCTTTCTAAGACTCATTTTTTTTTTTTTGGTCTATAAAATAGGTTAATAATAGCAGCCTCATAAGATATTTGTGAGGTTTAACACAGTAACTATATTCGGTTCCTAGCACATGCCTGAATGATAGTTATTGGTATGGAACAGTGCTAAATGCTGTGTCTCGTTTGCAGGCCCAGAGCTCATTTGCTCTATTCTTTTTAATAGTCTCTCTGGAATGACGTAGAGTAAGACGGTTGTGGTGACCACCTCTGTCTCCTGAGGTGGGATTATAATTGGTGGATGAGCCCAGCCACTCCCTTTCTGGATCCACCACTATGACTACACACCTCCCACTGCCTGTTCCTGTCAACAGCTGAGTGTGGTGGGAATCCTAAGACAGGTGCATTCCAGCAAAACACACCTCCTGTCCCATGGGCAACCTTGGCTGGAGGACTCCACAGTGACTCAGCTGAACCTTTCTTAAAACTGTGCTCAGCTGCAACCTCCTTCATCCCAATCCTCCTTTATTCCACAGTGCTGGAACTCTATGACCGCCTGCAAGTGTCCCGCTCCAGCCCCCTCACCTATATGCTCTTGCAGATCGAATTCCATCTTGGAACCTCCTTCTTGCCTGCCCTGAACAAACGCTGCAGTTCATGCCTGGTTTCCAGGCATTTGTAACTTAGAGTTCAATTTAATTAAAAATAGTAGTGCTTCCAAGATTCCTTGAATCAAACCAGAATCAAACCAATTTACGTCCTAGAATGAAAAAGAGGATAGAATTGAGAGGACAATGCACCCAGCCAAAGAAGAGAGACAGAAAGACAGAGAAAATAAGGTGAGAAGAGCATTTCTCCTTGCCTCAATTGTAGTGCCTTTCCCATTTCCATGGTGCTGAGCCCATGCCAGGTGCCAATGCCCTCAGCATCATGCCCTTCCCTCTGGCCTCTGCCTCCTGCCTACTTGTCTTCTTGCCCCTCACTTAGCCTTGGACATAGCCCACTATCTAGTATTTCAAGTGGAAAAGGTCTTAGTTTGATTTGTGTTCCTTGAAGGATAGAAATGCATGTTTGCTGTTTTCCTATCCCTCTTAGCTCCTATCTCAGAGGGCTCTCGGTTTCATTCGCTGTTGGCTAAAAAGAGAAAATCAAGAGGCCTATTAGTTCTCAGAATACAAAAATGCTGGGTGACTCCCAGTTCGTGCTCTCCGGTGGGAGGGTCTCTCAGGGTAGCCCCCGGACAACCTTCACAAACAGGAGGTTATTAGAAATGTTACCACTTAAATACCTACTTTTTGCCTTAGTTCATTAGAGTGTTCAGCTATCGATCCCACTCTGATGATGATGAATCTATCTGGCTTTATGCTGAAATATTTCCCTGTAGCGATGGATGATGTCACTTTCCTTTCTCAAGTTCTAAGGGGTAAATCTGTTCAGTAAAAATAATCAAGAAGATTCAGAGTCACAATTTGGAGAACAAGAATGAGTTGCAAGAACAATGTTGCCCCAGTGTTGGGGGCATCACTGGACTCACAGAAAGGGGAGATGACATTTAGTGGGGCTCTGGGGCAGCCTCGTGGGGGAGCACCACAGGCTCTGACCCCGAGGAGGGGAAAGAGAACGCATACAGGCCTCTGGAGATCAAAGATGTTTCCAGGGGTGGCCGTTAGATTCACCACATGTCTGTCATGGAATTAGACATGCCAGCTACCCCACACTTTTATTCCCTGGCCTCCCTGCTGGCTCTCTGAGTTCAAACCAAAAGTGCATGGGGAGGGGGGTCGTGGGGGGATTGAAGAGGGCTGATAAAAAAGGCAGCAGAGAGCAGATTTAGACAGTTCTGTTCACAAGAAGTTGCTTTCCCTAAATTCTCTGACAGAAATGGAAAAAAAAAAAAAAAAAAAAAAGCCCTGGTGTTTCACACAATCCCTTTAGGGGCAATTTTATCTCACTTTGCTAAAAATTGGATATGTCTTCCTAAGTCTTCCAGAGCCATTGGCTCAGCAAGAGTTTGAAGTGTTGTGGCAGCGACCCTGACTTTTTCCCTTGCCTCATCCTCTCCCACTCACCCCCTGCCTCTATTTTTCTCTTTTATGTGGATCTATCTGTGTCTAATTTAGATGGCAAGTTCCTTAGTACTGTATGTTATAGTGTCTAGCATACTGTGAGCACTTATAAATGTTAAATGATAATAATGATAATAGGAGAGCCCTAAAGGTGCCAGCTGCTTCATTTCACTTGAGAGAAGAGGGTTTTCACTACAGACTGTAGTTTAAAAAATAAGGGCAGTGGGGAGGGAAGACATATCGACTTTCTCAGGCAAGGAGGAGGACAGAGAGAAGCAGATAGAATTTGCCATATAAAAGAAAATGAATTAATTTAAAAAATGGTCAGTGAAAACCTCAGGATGTAAACCAGAATTCAGTGCCTGGCACTGAGTCCCATAACCTTTTCAAAAATTGCTTATCTGAAGTTTCAAAGAAATTTGAAACACTGATAAACTAAAAAGGATGCTGCATCCACTTTCAGCCATGTAGAAGAAGAGCTGCAGGAAGTGAAAGACCCTGACTTGGGCCTCAGAAACCCTGGATTCCAGCCATGTTTCTGCAGCTAACTGGCTCTAGAACATTTGTTGAAACTCTTAACTTTTCTATTATCTACTCTCCCATTCACAACATGAGGGGTGAAGGCAATGCAGGGGACAATTTACTAAATCATTTCAATGAGTTCTTCACGTTCTGAAATTCTGCGTGCCACTGGCTAATAGCTGCATGGTATCTACCATTCTCTTGAGCACTTACTACGTGTTAATCTATCAGTTTCATACACATTACCTCATTCAACACTCCACTCTGCAAAACAAAAATTGTCACTATCTGTAGTTTACAGATGAGGATACCGAGGCAAAGAAAGAATAAGGACTTGCTCAAAATGCCACAACTGGTGGTAGAAGGAAGAGTCAACACCATCCTGGTCTGAATCTGAGGCCAGTGTGCTGACCCAGTTTGCTACCCTCTACGGTGGCCTCCCCTGAGCCAGCCCCAGGTGGCCTTATGAGCTGCACCTGGAATGCAGAGCAATGTTCTGGGTGTGTACAATAAAACACTGTTAAAACTGGAAGAGTCTCAGAAATAATTTAGGGTAGCAACTGTATTTAGAGTATTCAGTTCAGCCACACTTCATTCATAGAGGCTGAGGTTACTTAATAAGACATTGATTAAGCAATGGACAGTCCTGTATATACCAACTCATTTAATCCTTACAGCAACCTGATCCTGCTATCCTGAGTTTTACAGGTGATAATTCTGTGGCATTGAAGTTCACCATATCCAGGCTAGATGAGGGTGGAGGTGGGCCCCAGTCCCATCTCTGGCTCCCCAGGCTGGTGCTCCACCAACGTACTCTACCACCTGCTCAGTAGCTCTCAAAGTTACTCATTGGCTTCAGTTCTGTTTTGCTGGGGGTTGCAGGGATGTATAGATGCAGTGGAGAGAGAATTCAGTCTCCCCCGGTTTTCACCCTTTCCTGCCCCATGTGCACCTTCAGGACAAAGACTTACTGGACTCTCCTCTCTTCCCTTTGTGATGATTCAGGAGGCAGCGAAATCAGAACAAGCTACACTTTCTGCTGGTAGCCTTGTTTGGAATGGAGGAAAACATTGATAGAAATTCTCCTTTTATGACAGTAGGTGGGAGGAAAACAACTCACACCTCTTCTTCCTTCCTTAGCCAAGTGCTTGCCTGCACTTGGAGTGAAGGTGAGGACCTGGGATTGTAGAAGCAGCGACAGCAGCCCATCCACTGGCTTTGCTGGTGGCCTTCTCACTCAGTCAGTGGGGATAAGAGGCCCCATCTCTCCTTCGGAAGGGTGCTGGGTGACCCCTTAGACCTCATACATCCTTAATACAGAAAACAACTGAGGAAGCTGGGTTTGGCTACCTTAAATTTAGATTTTGCAACAACAATCAAAACAAACCCACTGTCACTGCCCTTGTCATCCGCACAAGAAAAATGATAGATGCAGATTCCCAGAGAAAGACGTTTTGACATATAACATCCATAAATAGCTGAGGATGCTTCCTATTTTACGTTGCGTTCTTTCCTTCCTTCCTAGTCTTCGTCATTTGAAAACCATCATTAAGATGTGTTCATTTTTATGTGGTATTTCTACATGTATTGATATCAAAAGAACTTGAAGTTATATTTTGCTGCAAGAAAAAACATGGCATATACGTGCACTTTTATTTTTGTTATTAAAAATATATGAGATATATATATATATATATATA
>CAUYLG010012672.1:0-81645 GCA_963573385.1 Cacajao melanocephalus | reverse complement strand
ACACACACTTGTTCGCAGATGGGAATTTTTTAATATATGTTTATCTCAGGTAGATTTCTGAAATTTCTAATTCCATTTCATTCATCTGTCCATCCCAATAATTATTTTTTCATGTACCAGGCACCAGAAAGGAGGCAAAGTAACTGATGCTGGGATTTGGTGTGTGCAGGTAGGTGCACATGTCATGTGGTAACAGGTAGGTCTGAGAGGTGTTCTGGTGAGGAAGACTGAAAAGGCCACATCGCTGTTAATTGTGACCAGCAGGCTGACCCTCAGCTTCACACATGTTGACTCTCTGCCTGGGTTGCCGTGCTCCTGTTTGTCCTAGAAAACTATTTATCTTTTAAAACTGTTGGTATCTCACCTCCCACAGAAGTCTTTCCTTCCAATGCCACCCCTCCTGGGAAAGGAAGCCTCTGAGTTTCTCTCAACCTCCACGTTGCTGAGCATTCGCCAAGGCTTGCTCTTCAGGCCCTTCACAAACACCTTGCCTGAACCGATTCATCTGAGCCTCACCACAAACCTCTCAGGCGGGTGGCTGTTCCCACCCATTTTCCAACCGAAGAGACGTGAGATCCATATTCTGCAAGCAGAAAGTGGCCAAGCTCGTGTCCGAGCCCTCAGCATTCTGTGCTGTGAAGTTGTAAATGTCGTGGTAATGAACTGTGTGTTACGTGCTCCTTTGAAAGCAGTAGATGAGATGGCCAGAATCTTAGAGTATAATCAGGGCTCAGTCTCAGGCCTTCTTTGTTCTCACCATCCTCTCTCCAAAGACCCTTTCATCTATCTCAAGGATGTGATTACTACTTCTATGCTGATAACTGCCAAATTGTTACCCCTAGTTTTGTACTCCAGATCCATATGTCCCACTATCTACAGGTCTCTCAAACTTACAAGTACAGACCAGAATCTCTGATCTTCCCCTCCATTCCCTGACAACTGCTCCCTTCCCAGTCTCACCCAATGCAGCAAGAGACAGTCAGAACCCTAAGATTTATTAATACATCTCTCCAATTCAGTCTCCAAGCAGCAGCCAGGGTACCTTTCAAAAACACCAATCTGCCTGCCTTGTGTACCTGCTCCCTTCTAAGGGATCTGATACTTTGGGCTAAGAAACAATTTTGGATCAGGCCCTAAGTGTTGTGGCCCTCCAATCTCATGCCCTTACTTCATGCCGCTTTCCCCAGGTAAACTGTCCTTCTTCCAGTTTCCTTGGTCTCAAGGGCCCTCGCCTGCTATTCCTTTTGCAGGAATGCTCCATCTCCAGTTCCTTACCTGGTTGGCCTTCTTCTCACATGAGGCTCAGCTTAAAGCACACCACTTCCTCTGAGAGATGTTCTCTGCCTCCCAATTTAAAGTAGACCTCCGTGCTGGCCAGCCGTGGTGGCTCACGCCTGTAATTCCAGCACTTTGGGAAGCTGAGGTGGGCAGATCACTAGAAGCCAGGAGTTCCAGAGCAGCCTGGCCAACACAGTGAAACCCCGTCTCTACTAACAATACAAAAATTAGTTGGGCGTGGTGGCACATGCCTGTAATCCCAGCTACTTGGGTGGGTCATACAGAAGAACAGCTTGAACCTGGGAGGTGGAGGTTGCAGTGAGCCCAGATTGTGCCACTGCACTCCAGCCTAGATGACAGAGTAAGACTCTGTCAAATAAATAAACAAATAAAGTAGACCTCTGTGATTCTCTCCCTTTCTCAGGCCTGCTCTCTTGCCTTTTACATCACAAAAGTGTCACCATCTGTGGTCCCCAGTGTGTCTGGGTGGTGCTATTATACCTCTCTTCCCTCCTGAGAGAGGTCACAGGAGGGCAGGTTTTGCCTGCTGCTGCAGACCCAGCGCTGGGCATGTGGTAGGTAGTCAAAGTCCTGAATAAATGAAACAATGGCCACAACTCTAGTTCAAGCCCTCAGCTCTCACCTGGACAGTTACTAGAGCCTCCTCACTGGTCTTGCTACCTTCAGTCTGTCTTTCTTCATTCCAATCCACCTTCCACAAGTGCTGACAAGAGTTCTAAAAAAACATATTTGATCCTGTCACTCCCTTGATTAAGAGGCCAAAGGTTCCCCCACATCCTCCAGTGTCAGCTCCAAATTTCTTTGCAGGACACGAAGGGCTTTTATAATACAAGCTGGCTCTAACGTATCTTTCCAGCTTCGAACCCTGCCACTCCAAATCCTACACTGTGTGAGGTGGCCATGCTGTTACTGGATGCTCTCTCACATGCCTAGTTATTCCTCCAGCTCTGAAGGCCTTCCTTACTCTCCTCTAACAACTGCGCACCTTTGAGACCCAGATCAAAAGCATTTCTGACAGCATTTCTTGGAACTCCCCTAGTGACCTTAACATTTTGTAAAACTTTATGATATGTGATGCATCTAAAGAATTCCTGTGGCAGCTGTCCCTTGGTATTCTGTTCATGTCGCTATGCGTACACATGCCCAGGAATCTCTGTCCATCCTTACTAAACTGTGAGCTCCCAGAAGGGCAAGCGCTGATCTGGCAACCATGCATGGTGGGGCCTATAACCAATAAGAGTTTCTGGAATTAATTTCTGGTTCCAACTCTATCATCAACTTGCTACCTCATCTGGACAATTCACTTGCCTGATCTTTGACTATTTCCTCATCTGTAAAATGGGAAGAACTGTCCACCCTCCCTGGAGAGGCCATAGGTAAAACCTCTAAATTTCACACCACAGCAAAGCACAGGACGATGACTATTTCACCACCATTCCTGGCACTCTCTAAGGAACAAACCTCTGGTAACCCTTGCTCTTAGACATTCTGACCAAAATCTGATAAAAATGTATCCACATGGCTAAAGAATTTCCTTACCATGAAGAGCAATCAATCTCAGCCTCAAGCTGTAAATGTCAAGCTGGCAAGCTGGCATTAAACCACACATAGTCCTAGCATTCTAAATAGCCATTTTTCAAATAAAATGTAAAATGAGTATGAGATAACTCATACTTAAATCATGAAAAATGAGGAGCTGCCCTCCAGCCTGCAACTCACAGTCACCAGGGCAGGGATGGTTCTGGCTGATGCAGCCTGAGTGCTCCCAGAGCCCTGAGATTCCAGTGACGTGTGGTCTCCAACTCCTGGCCCTCCCCCTGCCATTACACACAAACCTTTCTTGTTCTCTAAGCGGCATTCTGTACCATCCTCGGCCAGGGCTGCCTCCGGGTCTTGTTTACTAACAGCCCTTTACATGGCTCCAATCCCTGCCCCCCTCAATCACACTCTCCCCTACTTAAACAACAAAAACACACAACGATGTCAAATTCACAATTTCTGCTAATAGTGCAGAGGAGGCCAATTTTGTGTGCTGTTCCCGCGATCCACCATCAAAAAAATAATCATCCAGCTATTTAAGAATCACTTCCTCAGATGATATTAATAAAACATCTAGGTAAATATTTTCTGCTTAACATTTTTTAATGGAAAATGGAATTAAATACTTTTCCTCTACAGTCTATCAGTCTAGATGACAAGTTTTGTTTCCAGTCAACTCAGAGGAAACTAGAAGAGATGGCATGGCTCATAAGATCTCATCAAATCCACTGGCAATGTCAAACAGGAGCACCCTGGGTGGATACTGAATTTGCATGAACAGCAAATACCATGACTGCCAAAGAATCCAAATTTTAACTGCCATTTGTCAAGTTGAATTTTCTTCCCCAAACAAAATTATTTCTTAAAAACCATGATCTATAATGTGTTTTTGTTTCAAATTGATGTTAAAACCCTGCAACAATGCAAAAGCACTTATCCTTTCTAAGGGAGGAGTCCTACATAGCCTGACCCTTGCACATCAGGGGTGTGGTCCCAAGTAGAGATCGGAACCCAGGGCTTCTAAATCAGCAAGCCTACCTTATCTTTTCCATTTGGTAGAAAAGTCATACTGAAACAGAGGAGGAAGAACATTAAATATGAAATAGCAATACCTAAGGCTGAAAGATGCTCCAATACCTTTTAAAAACATAATCTATTTGGCAATTTCCATATGCTACATTTAACCATACTGACATGTTCCTGAACAGACAGCTCAGATATCTGAAGTTCTTTCCAGAATGAAACTGAAGATACCAGAAACCCCAGTACATACTACAACACTGGCAAAAGCAATGTCATGTGACCCAAATTTAAGTGCCATGATTTCTAACTACGTCAAAGGTGAGTTTACAGCAACTATTTTCAAGAGCAAGTGAAGTACTCCTTAGCCAAATGCCTGTCAATCATACATACAGAAGCTTTAACTACAATTTAAGCAGCCTAAGGAAATGTTATCAAGTTCTTTGATCTGCATGAAATGTTCAGTGATGTGAAGCAAGTTTGGAATTCTACATTTTCTTAAATTATAAATACCAAGTTACAGTACTGTCCCTATGTCCACTACAGAAGAGTTTTAAAACACCTGTTACAGACACCTGAGCATGCGCCATAAAAATGCACAAAACAGTTACCCCAAGGGAACACGTAAGGTCAACAAATTAATCCACCACATTTAAACCTGGGTATACTAGGTAGGAGGGCTGAGCGAATAAAAAATGGGCTTAGCCTGAAGTGCAAAATAAGGCCCACTACCCTTGGTAGGAACGCACCAATTCTTAAAGGGATTCTTAACAGCTAAGACAGGGTGCTACTTACTTCCTCATTAAAAAGTTTGCTAGTTTCTTTTTTGATTGGGTCTATAAGCTGGACTTGGCCTGCAGAAAAGCCCACTAGGAGAGAGACACTTTCTGCTGTGGCTGTTAGGTGGTTGAAGTCATGACAAGTAGGCTGTGTTCCTTTGTATATCCTTTTATCTATTGGTTTACTCAAGTCAGCAGCCTGGAGGAGAAAGAGAAAAATACATATAGTAAACAGCACATTGAGATGAGAATCTAAGTCATGCTATTTTATACTCCAATATGGTGTTTAATCTTAAAAATGAAGTTATTTAAAATATGTTTTTCAGTTGTGCCTTAACATTCATCTTACATTTTATAAAAGCACTTTCACATACCTTAGCCAACTAGATATTATTAGACTATCTATAACATAACTGTTACTTTCACAACTTACTCTCCCTCAAATATACGTAACACTTCAGCAGGAAATATCCTTGAGATACTAAATTCAGTATTTTCAAAATGCATTCCAATCAGTATCTAACAGAGGAGCCACATAAAAGCTCAGCTTTCAAATGCGTCTACAGCACCTAAATGTCCACTGGCCAGTTACCTGTAGCCCTGTCATTCTCAAAATGTAGTCCCCAAACCAGAAGCAGCAGCAGCAGCATGTGGGAACTCAGAAATGCGAAATCTCAAACCTCACTCCAGACTAAATGAATCAGAAACTATGGGAGGGAGTAGGCCAGCAAGCCATAGTTCAAAGAGCCTTCCAGGTGATTCTGATGCCTGCTCAAGTCTAAGAACCATTGCTGGAGCCCACTCTATACATTGGCTCTTCCTGGGTCAAAATCCCTCTTCTGAATTAGGTTTCAGGGAACACTCACTTATAGAGGTCATAATCAAGGTGCTTTACATGCATCATCTTTAATCCTAAAAATAATGCTCCAAAGTGGACAATATTTTACCCATTTTACAGACAAGAAAACAAGTTTAGGGAAGTTAAATAACTTGACCAATGTCACCATACCTACCTAGTAAGTGGCAGGACTGGATTTGGAACCCAGGTCTGTTTGACCATTAAGGGGATAGGGAAAGAGAGTCAAAAGCAAATGATTTTTCACTTGAGTGTAAAGTGATTTTTCAACGTGCCCTCCCTCCTTTCAAGAAGAATTCTTTTCTTCATAAGAAATGTTCTGTGTCATCCCAATATGCTGGGCTTTTATTGGTGAAATAAGGGAAACCCATCCCCTCCCACTCTTGTCTGAACTGACCCTGAAACAGAACTTGTCCCTCAAGACACCCAGTTCATGGCCCTCTGGGGCTCCCGGCTCTAGTTCTCTACTGACTGCCCCCTCAGGTTCTGAAGATTTCTTTCTTCCAAAGAGGCCTGTGACACTGAACCAAGTAGTCTAATGTTTGACTTTGCAATAACAAATATAAATAATGAGTAGAAAAGAGGACCTCAAAATTATAGGCGACTTTGAGCAAACTCAAAACCTTGCACATGTGGAAGTCTGGACCTGAGTGGTAACAAGTAGCTCTGGGAGCCCCAGGGCAAAGGAATGAGGGTACATGCCATGCGGACACTCTCCCAGCCTCACCTCAGTTAAAACGGAGATGAAAATCTCTGTTCTACCAACCTCATGGGATTGTCTGGAGGATGAAATAAGAGAATATATACATGAAAGAGCCTTGAAAAGTGTAATACAAAGCACGATACAAAACAAAAGGGAGTCCTGACTTTGGAGCGAGGAGAAAGGAGGCCAGTGGAGGGGAGTAGCTGCTGTGCAGCAAGGTGGGCTGAAGGCAGCTCAGCTGAGTGCTGCGAGTGAGCAGCGGGGCCCAGGACAGTGGCCACGGACAGGCTGTCTGAGAAAGGCAGCTTCTGAGCGGGCTCGGATGACAGGGAAAGAGAATCCTGGCCTGACAGAACACCATACGCCAGTCATCTCAGAACAAGCAATATAGCGCCCCCCCTCCGACTAAAAAAAAGCCACAAATATAAAATAAGATATAACTGGCAGCTAGAGAACAAAAATCCAATTTTGAAATATGAACAATTAAGTTATACATAATTACTATCAGCATATTCAACTCTTGAGATTTTTTCTTTTTTAGTTTGCTTAGGAAAAATAAAAAATCAGCTAGGTGTGGTGGTGCACGCCTGTGGTCCCAGTTATCCAGGAGGCTGAGGTGAGAAAACTGCTTGAGCCCAGGAGTTCAAGGTGACAGTTAACTGGATTGCACCACTGCACTCCAGGCTAGATGACAGAGCAAGCAAAAAAAAAAAAAATGACAACAACCACAACCACAACCACTTAGGGAACTTTCCTCTAAAAGAATATACCTAAAATTATGCCCTGAAATACATACATCAATTCAAAGTCTAGCCAGAAATTAACAGAGAAAATATTCTAATATAAATTAAATTAGTAGACTATGTAATGTTTCTCAGAAACAACAGAGGAAGTAAAAGCACCTCTTTTTCCAAGTACTGCCACCAGTTTAGGATTAGACTTAGGGACCCCTCACAACTATACTGGCTTCAGTTACTGGTATATTTTTACATCCCTGCCTGCCAATATGGAACTTTACTGAAAAGATATGAAGCATTTTAAATGCAAAGAAATTATTTTTACTCTTAAATCAGGTAAAATGGGCTGGGCGTGGTGGTTCTCGCCTGTAATCCCAGCACTTTGGGAGGCTGAGGCGGGTGGATCACCTGAGGTCAGGAATTCAACACCAGCCTGACCAATATGGTGAAACCTCGTCTCTAATAAAAATACAAAAATTAGCCAGGCATGGTGGTGGGCGCCTGTCATCCCAGCTACTTGAACCCAGGAGGCAGAAGTTGTAGTGAGCCGAGATTGAGCCACTGCACTCCAGCCTGGGTAACAGAGCAAGACTCTGTCTCAAAAAAAAAAAAAATCAGGTAAATATTCTAAAAATATCCTGTTTATTCTACTAATTTGCTTAACAAACTTTGTTCCCAGATCACTGCTCTTGAAGTGTACCAGTCCAGGACTAGACTTAGTCTGCAGTCAAATGCACTCCCTGCAGTACAGAAATTGAGAATAAGAGTTTAGAAACTTTTTTTTTTTTTTGAGACAGTCTTGCTCTGTTGCCAGAGTGGAGTGCAGTGGCTCGATCTTGGCTCCCTGCAATCTCCAACTCCCTGGTTCAAGCGATTCTTCTGCCTCAACCTCCTGAATAGCTGGGATTACAGGCACGCACCACCACGTCCAGCTAATTTTTGTATTTTGCCGGGTGAGGTGGCTCACACCTGTAATCCCAGCACTTTGAGAGGCTGAGGCGGGCGGATCACCTGAGGTCGGGAGTTTGAGACCAGCCTGACCAACATGAAGAAACCCTGTCTCTATTAAAAATACAAAATTAGCCAGGCATGGTGGCACATGTCTGTAATCCCAGCTACTTTGGAGGCTGATGCAGAAGAATCGCTTGAACTCAGGAGGTGGAGGTTGCAGTGAGCTGAGATCCTGCCACTGCACTCCAGCCTGGACAACAAGAGCAAAACTCCGTCTCAAAAAAAATTCTTTTTTTCTTTTTGTATTTTTAGTAGAGATGCGGTTTCACCATGTTGGCCAGAATAATCTCCATCTCCTGACCTCATGATCCACCCGCCTCAGCCTACCAAACTGCTGGGATTACAGGTGTGAGCGACCGTGCTCTACCAAGAGTTTAGAAACTTTTATGGGAACTGACAAAGTAATTTTATATCTGTTGAATCTAATGATAAATTAGAGTTTGTATTCTGCATGTCTTTTTCAGTTTCTTTTCCTGTTCTTTTTATTTTATAGAAGTATAAATCTCCACTTACAAATTTTTTAAAAGTTGGTCCATCAACACCACTAGTTTGAGTGGCACTGTCCTAGAAGACACAAAAGTAGACCTGGTTGGCCCCAAGGAACACTTAGAATCTCTCGCCTAAGGCCAATCCTCCCTCCCCAATCCCTTGCCAGTGGCACTGACCCAACTGGAACAGCAGAAGTCCAGACAGGCAACATGTCACGTTTACCAAGTAAGAATTACCAAGAAGTCTGAAGTAACTGCCAGGTTATGTGCCCATAAAAAATCTGTATTTCTGAAAAACCAATGGACTCTACTCTTGGCCTGAGCTTTTTGAAGCCCCACCCGACAGAGGAAAGCTGGGTCTCCCAGTGCCTGCCTTCCTTCTAAGTCAATTTCCATTGTTACATGACCATCCTATTTCTTCCTCTTCTGGGAGGCAGGGGATGGGGTGTCTGCCAAAATGCGCTCTGAGCTCACACACCTTTGTAGGAGCAGCAGTAACCACCTGAGCCAGCTATTCCTCTTCCCCATGGGGTCATCAGCCCCTGGCAGATGGCTTTCCAGGCAGGGGCAGTCTGGCAGAGACAGAAAGATTCCAGATTTTGGAACAAGGCAAGCCTGTGTTCAAACCCTGACTTCTCTCTTGGTAGCCAGGAGGCCCTGGGCAAAGTGCAAATTTCCTCACTGAGCCTCGGAGTCCAAAGGCCCCTCCCCTGCAAGGCAATGGTGGAAGCTGCAGATAACAGAAAGCACAGCGCACACAGAAGTATTTGGGTAGCTACCATATTCATTCATTTCAGCCACATTTTACCTCTAATCAAAACACCTCCTAATTTTTGGGACAGAGTCTTGCTCTGTTGCCCAGGCTGGAGTGCAGTGACATGATTTCAGCTCACTGCAACCTCCACTTCCTGGGTTCAACCGCTTCTTGTGCCTCAGCCTCCCGAAGCTGGGATTACAGGTGTGCACCAACATGCCCGGCTAATTTTTGTATTTTTAGTAGAGACAGGGTTTCACCATGTTGGCCATGTTGGTCTCAAACTCCTGGCCTCAAGTGATCCGCCCGCCTCAGCCTCCCAAAGTGCTGGGATTACAGGCATGAGTCACCGCACCTGGCCTGTGGCCTCTTCATTTCTATCAAGTCCAAGTAGGAAAAAGTACCTAGCAGCCCTGCCCTCCAGGGTTCAGCCCCATCCTCCCCAATAGCAATATCACCTTCTGTCTAGTCAGCACTTTTTTTTTGAGATGAAGTTTTACTCCTGCTGCCCAGGCTGGAGTGCAATGGTGTGATCGTGGCTCACTGCAACCTCCACCTCCTGGGTTCAAGTGTTTCTCCTGCCTCAGCCTCCTGTGTAGCTGGGATTACAGGCGCCCGCCCAGCTACTTTTATTTTTTATTTATTTTATTTTTGGTATTTTTAGTAGAGACGAGGTTTCACCATGTTGACCAGGCTGGTCTTGAACTCCTGACCTCAGGTGATCCTTCTGCCTTGGTCCCCCAAAGTGTTGGGATTACAAGTGTGAGCCACTGAGCCCAGCCTAGTCAATACTTTATGTGCCAGGCCTAAACCAGGAACTTGTCACTCATCATCCAATCCAATCCTACTCACCCCTCAATGCTGGTACTAATATATCCACATTACACAGATGAGGAACCTGGAAGGGAGTTCAGGGTCACGAGGATATGCTCTTATCAGCTCTACACTGTCTGGCCTCTCCACCCTTCACTGGCCCTCCACACACATCATGAGCACTGGCCCCGACAGAGAGCCCCTCTTTGTTGGATTCACTAAGTCACCCTCTTGGTAGGGACAGTCTCCTCTGCTCACTTCCTCAGGAATCTTGCCCGTCAGTTCAAGTCCCACCGCCCACAGCAAGGATTTTCCCAACCATTCTTTGTGCTGTTCCTTTATCTCAATTCTCAAGTACTTATTTCATCCCACAACATTTAGTATTTACTCACTTATATAATTTCAGAATTGTTTTAGGTCTGTTATAATCAACTAAAATATAGTAAAAACTCCTTTAAGGAGAAGAACTTTATTAAAAGTTACCACTGCATTAGCTTTGTTTTTCAGCTTTCTGGTGCATTCTACACACTTTGGGATTTCTTTCTTTTCTTCTTTTTTGATGGAATCTTGCTCTGTTGCTCAGGCTGGAGTGCAGGGGCGCGATCTTGGCTCACTGTAACCTCTGCCTCCGGGTTCAAGTGATTCTCCTGCCTCAGCCTCCCGAGTAGCTGGGATTACAGGCACACATCACCACATCTGGCTAATTTTTGTGTTTTTAGTAGAGACGGGGTCACCACATTGGCCAGGCTGGTCATGTGATCTGCCCGCCTTGGCCTCCCAAAGCGCTGGGATTACAGGCGGAAGCCATTGCTCCCGGCCCATACTTTGGGATTTCAAAAAATGGTTTGCATCCTAATTATTACCAATTATCTAAGTTCTTCAACATGATTTTTTTTCCCACTCAGATGCTGACAGATAAACATGAATTTATAGCAGATTCAATTCATTAAACATTCTTATCCACTTTAAGAATTGGGTATTTGGTCTCCAGCCCCAGCAGAGTATCCAGGTTGCCACAGACGGTAAGTATTTGTAGAATACATTAAACCACAACTGTTTGTAAATTTTTTCTATGGAAAGCTTAAATTTTATCATTATGCTCAAGAGTTTGCATAGTTACTGATTACAAATAATTACAAAGTCTCTTCATACTTAACTAAGTTCTCAACTTAATAGAAAAATTTTAAGTGATGGTTTTAAAATTCCTACTAAAGAAACAAATAGTTAACAAAGCCTAATCAGTAAGTAAACATTTTTAAATGTAATACTTCTCTTTTCTTTGGACTTTTTCTTTTTCATTATAATAATAATAATTATTATTCTTTGAGACACGGTCTTGCTCTGTCACCTAGGCTGGAGTGCAGTGGCATGATCTCGGCTCAATGAAACCTCTGCCTCCTGGGTTCAAGTAATTTTCCTGCCTCAGCCTCCCGAGTAGCTGGGATTACAGGTGTACGCCACTGTGCCTGGCTAATTTTTGTATTTTTTGTAGAGATGGGGTTTCACCATGTTGGACAGTCTGGTCTCAAACTCCTGACCTCAAGTGATCTGCCCACTTGGGCTTCCCAAAGTGCTGGGATTACAGGTGTGAGCCAGCACAACTGGCCTTCCTTGGACTTTTCATCCTTCAAGTCTCTGGATTTTTTTTTTTTTTTGAGACAGGGTCTTGCTCTGTTGCCCAGACTGGAGTATAGTGATGCAAATACAGCTCACTGCAGCCTCAGCCTCCTAAGCTCAACTGATCCTCCTGCCTCAGTCTCTCAAGTAGCTGGAACACAGGTGTGTGTCACCATGCCCAGCTAATTTTTTTTTTTTTTTTAATTTTCTGTAGAGACAGGGTCTCACCATGTTGCCCAGGCTAGTCTCGAACTCCTAGGGTCCAAGAACCCTCCCATCTCAGCCTCCCAAAGTGCTGGGATTACAGATGTGAGTCACCACGCCTAGCTGAAATTCTTTTCTGGGGGAATACTACTGAAATTCAGAGTCAGATGGGTTGGTTTGGCTCGGCACTAATGAAGCTATAGGTCCTTGAAGAATTTCTTTCCTATACCACAAAAACTCTCCAGTTCTACTTCATGCCATCACCATAACCCTGCCTACCCACCCTTCCCTCAGGAACGCTGCTGAGTGAACAGAAATGTGGAAGGACTTGAACCTGTGAGGTGCTATCCCGCCAAAGGCGAAGAGCTTGTAGCCTGGTTCCTACCAACTCAGAGGACCTCAGTAGGGCTTTGGGAAGCCCGTGGCGTCAAAGGCAACGGCCATGTCACATCACATGGGCCTGGTGCCAGTTACCTTTCTTCATGGGAACCAGCTACTTGATAAAACTCCTGAGTGCCCAGAAGCATCTGCTGTGGTATGAAAAATATCTCAGAGCTCTTCTGAAAAATGTGTGTCAAATTATGATCTTAGACATAATTTTAAATGAATCATGGGGAAATAGGTAATAAAAGTAGTTTTATTCTCCCTAAATTTCACATCTTCCCTACCCATCCCCACCGAGAATCACCGAAGAGAGAACTGGTCTTGCAGAGTCTTGCCAGAAAAGGAAAAAAGCCTTTTACTGGCATAGCTAACAGCTGCCAAATGCCTAATGCAGGCAGACCAAAAACTCACCTCACCTATAGCCAAAAGCACTCTACCTCCTAAGCCTACTCCTCCCATCCTTAAGCCCCACCTCAACCAGCCTGGCACCCCTGCCCAAAGGACAGCTTCAGAGCCCTCATCCAGCCTAGGTTACCCAGCCTAGCTCAGCGTCTCTAGCTCTGCACCAGTCTCGTTCCACCCATTTCCAACCCCGGACAATTCGTCCTATGCTCTGCCAGATGCATCTTCAGGAAGCCTTAGGTCACTCTCTCACTCCACCATAGCCACAGAGCTACAGGACCTACAGCTTAACACTCACAGGCTGCCTAATATGGCCTTATCATCCCCGCCCCTCCACACACATTACCCCAAAGACCCTAAGCTGCTGCTGCCTGTGCTCTGACACCTTGCCTTTCCTGGATTCCTTTTTACACCCAGAAGACATCCCCTACCCTCATGTTCACAGAAGCAGAGATGTCATGTCCTCCTGACCTCCCTCGCCTATGTGTGACATTCTTCTAGCCCCCTTCACTGATGCCTATCACTATGTGCCACACTTATTAGCTGCAATATCTTAACTATATTCCATATATTGTGAAAGTCCAGCTCTTTTTAAAAACAAGAAAGAAGCCAGGAGGCTGCTGAGTCACTGACAGCCTGAATGAATTAATCAAAACTCGCTGGAGCAGTTCGAGTAGCATCAAAAGTTGCCATGAACCATTTTGAAAATCAGAAGAGAATCAGATAGTAGAGCTTTTATCATTCCTCTTGACCACATCTCATACAACCAAAACAGGGACCAAAAGTGACCAAGGAATTACTTCCAAGGGCCAGAAAGGATCACCTACTAGAAAAGAAGTGGAACAACAAGGGCCCTATCTTAAAACTTGAGATTCAAAAAAAACCACGCTGCAAAGATCGTTCCACGGGTTTTCTTGGTGGAACTTTTAAGCTAGTCAGGTTTGGGGCTGCTAATGCCTGTTAGAGATTAGTCTACAGTCCAGGGCCTGGGACAGGACTATACCTGCTTGTCATCCTGGTGAAACCAAAGGCACACTGAAGAGAAAAAGAGACCCTGGCCACTCAGAGCTGATATTCACTTTTTGAGCAAAGCTCAACTATTTAACCAAAATTTTCTTCAACATAATGGGAAACAAATGGGTGGGTATAATAGCAAAAATACCACACAGTGATTTTCAAACACCTTCAACTGCCCACACTTCATGTGAGGTGAACAGTTTAACACTCAAGTAACAATCAGCTGCACAGCACCACACAGATGCCAATTCCACAGTTCCACTGCATCCTTGAAGTGGCAACAAAACCAAGTTTAACACTTGTTTGAAATATATGTATGTCAGCTGGGCACAGTGGCTCATGCCTGTAATCCCAGCACTTGGGGAGGCTGAGGCAGGTGGATCACGAGGTCAGGAGTTCAAGACCAGCCTGGCCAAGATGGTGAAACCCTATCTCTACTAAAAATACAAAAATTAGCTGGGCATGGTGGCGGCGCCTATAATCCCAGCTACTTGGAAGGCTGAGGCAGATAATTGCTTGAACTCAGGAGGCGGAGGCTGCGGTGAGCCGAGATTGTGCCACTGCACTCCAGTCTGGACAACAGAGTGAGAGCCTGCCTCAAAAAAAATAAAAGTAAAATAAATGTGTATCAGAAATGTAAGAAGTCAGTTAGGCTGGGATCATTTATGCCCACAGGAAAAACAAACAGTAATCAATTGTACGGTCTCAGTGTTTCAAAAAGGACAAGAATTTATCTGTTATTCACTTCTCTGTCTCCAACATCTAATAGAGGGTCTGGCAAACAGAAGGTTATCATTGAATATCTGTCACAGAAAGGAAAATGGAGGGAAAGAACAGTAAAGTGAAACAAACCAAGAGACCTACAGCAAATACATAATAATATTTGCAAATATATAATTCTTTTGCTGACCAAAATCCTAACAAAAAAATGCCTTCTTGGGTGCCCATCTGTGAAAGCAAATGGTCTTCATCAGTAAATATTAGTACATCGCTTTACAGTTTATAAGCAAGAAAACAGAATCAGCCCCCCAGAGGAACCCAGTGGTAGAGTCTGGCCATCTAAATTCCAGCCCGTGTGCCTTCTACTGCTGGGGTGGTGCAGCAGACATCTGAGGTGGCACCTAGTTTTCCAATTCTATCACCGTTGTGACTCCATGTTCCTAGGCTTGTTGAAGTGGGACTCAAATATTCCAGCCTTTCTCAGTTTGGCCCAGATTCCAGATCTACCTTTTCAATCATTTGCCTCACAGTCTTATTTTATTAAAATGGAATAATGTGAGTCCAACCAGAATCCCTGGCACTTAAAAGGCACTCAAGAAACATTAGTTTCCTTCTGAATACGTAAGGACTTGCTACTTATCGTACAGGCTTTGAAAATTCTCATCATTCATTAATGCCTTCAAAGAAATAGACATAAGGAAAAACAGAGATGTTTCCTTCTGCCCTAAATTTCCTGGAGAAGGACACCAGCAGTGGAAACCCACTTTTAGCAGGTTTTCCTTCCAATGTAATCATCGAAAGGAAAACAGTAGCTTCTCTTTCCTGGTTTCCATTCCTCCTTCATTCTCAAACGTACCAGTAAAGCCTGCAATTGCTTGGCACCCCAGGCCCATCCCCTTCACTAAAGACCAACCATTGGTGTGTTGTCTCTAGCGTGCTTCTGACGGGCTCTGACCCCAAATGAGCCCCAGCCAGCCACGTTCAAGGGGCTGTGTTCAGCCGCAGCAAGGCTTTGAGAGGCAGCACAGAGAACTAGACAAAAGGGAGTTGGGCAGGGCAATGAGTCAAATGTCAGCAAATAGAGAGATGTAAGATGCGTGGAACATCACCTTCATGCCATCCCAAAAGCCCCTCCTTTGGAGCTCTGCTTTGGGTGGAAAGAGGGTGGCCACTGGGGGAAAGCAGGGGCAAGCAGAGGGCAGATAGTCTGTGGCAGCATCTTCCCTGACATAGCACCCTCACTCAAGCATCTGCTGAAATAACAAGCTTTTGTTGTTCTCACATGTCACTTTTTCTTAAGGCCGCCTGTCACTTAGAAACTGCTAGCCATTAAAATCTACTTCTCTTCCTTCAGAGTAGCTTCTTAAAAATGAACTTAAAAATAGTCTACACTTCAACATCTTTACCAGCTCTTCATTCTCTGATGCTGCACTCCATGTAAGGTTAGGTCTCCTATCGCGAGGCAAGTCACCACAAATGGCTGTCGTGAGGCTTCCTTAGGCTAATGAAATACTAATTTCTTTATTAAAGAAAAGCTATGAATAAACATCAAGATAAAGTCAATTTGCACATATTCTAACACCAGATCTTATCACATTAAAATGCTGACATATTCAAATGACCTATTTTTACTGAACCCTTTTGTTAAATATGTACAGGAATATGCATTCCCATTCCAAAGGGAATACCAGTATCTCACATTAAAGAAAAGGCAAGATGCATTCATTTCTGCAAAAGATGATTTCAAATTCTTAGAAAAAAGATTTTTTTAAAGAGTGATAGGAGGGAGAATTGTATGCCTTTCTGATAGTGTTGAGATAACACTGGTAATTTAAAGAGCATCACAGAGCAAAGAATAATTCCTGTGCACTGCCTAACTACTACAGTGTTGTTTTTCTAACATTTACACCATCCATGGGCTTATTCTACTTGGCAGAACACATAAGTGATCTTCAATTTCCAATTCAAGCTGCTGAGTTAGAAAAGCAGCAAACGGTAGAAGAGTTCCCATCCTAAGTGAAAAGGCCCTAAGTCCCCAGTTATGCAGAAACTTTAAAACTTCCATTTTCTGATCCTACAGAGAAACTGAGGCCCAGGAAGGGGTGGTGATCTGTCCATGGTTCGCAATGCTTACAACTTCACTTTTAACCACATCTAGCTGTTACTCCCTTTTCAATCACTCAACTTCAGCTGGAACAATAAACCACTCAATCTGTAATGTATGAAATTTCAATAAATGACACATGTATACCAGTAATTTTTCATCAAATGACAGTATTTTGGACCTAATATACTGCTGTGTTTTAAACCAGAAGCAAAAGAGCTAGAGTGAGAAAACATTAAACATATCTTAGGGCGGGCACGGTGGCTCACGCCTGTAATCTCAGCACTTTGGGAGGCCGAGATGGGCGGATCACGAGAGATCGAGACCATCCTTGGCCAACATGGTGAAACCCCGTCTCTACTAAAAATACAAAAATTAGCTAGGCATGGTGGCGTGCGCCTGTAGTCCCAGCTACTTGGGAGGCTGAGGCAGGAGAATTGCTTGAACCTGGGAGGAGGAAGTTGCAGTGAGATCACGCCACTGCACTCCAGCCTGGCGCCTGGCGACAGAGCAAGACTGTCTCAAAAAAAAAAAAACAACAAAAAACATATCTTAAACATTAATGGAGATCAGCTACTAAAACAAGTGGCAAAAATATTGACTTGGCTTTTGGCTTCTGTAATTCAAATAATCTCTGATCCAACCAGGTGTCAGCTGAAGAACATAGCCTCAAATCAATTCGGGAAACAGAGAGCTGATCTGTTCTAAACACTACTGTGAGGGAAAGCTTTGATCTTCCCTTCATCTGACGTTCAACAGCATTAGTTTATCACTGCAACGACTCACTTGGCGCTTGTGCTGTTAGTTGTCATATATGTCTAATATTCCCAAATAATCTGAAAATATTTTTAGGGCATACCTTACTTTTTTTTTTTTTTTTTTTTGAGACGGAGTCTCGCTCTGTTGCCAGGCTGGAGTGCAGTGGTGTGATCTCGACTCACTGCAACCTACTCCTCATGGGTTCAAGTGATACTCCTGCCTCAGCCACCCAAGTAGCTGGGACTACAGGCGCGTGCCACCACGCCCAGCTAATTTTTTGTATTTTCAGTAGAGACGGGGTTTCACCATCTTGGCCAGGATGGTCTCAACCTCTTCACCTGATCCACCCACCTCCGCCTCCCAAAGTGCTGGGATTACAGGCATGAGCCACTGCGCCTGGCCAGGCACAACTTTCTTGTAGGTCATTTCAGTAACAGCCACTAAGACATTTCCGATTTTTTTTTTCTATCAGATTAAAAAAAGGCTTTTTAGGCACTTGATGTTTATCAGGCCCTGTATAGCCCTTATAACTCAACAGCAGCCAGTTTCAAAATGTGGACTGGTATTGGCACTTACAAGAATGTGGAGAGGCAGGCCTCACAGAACTACTATGGGAATATAAACTGGAAGAGCCTTTATGAAGGGCAATTCGGCAACACAGAGCCTTCTTTCCTTTTAACCCAAATTCAACTCCTAGAAATTTATCATAGAAAATATTTTGTAAGTGAGTAAACTATTTGTAACAACCAAGGCCAGACATGGTGGCTCATTCCTGTAATCCCAGCACTTTGGGAGGCTCAGACGGGCAGGTCACAAGGTCAGGAGATCGAGACCATCCTGGCTAACGTGATGAAAACCCATCTCTACTAAACATACAAAAAAATTAGCCAGGCATGGTGGTACCCGCCTGTAGTCCCAGCTACTAAGTAGGCTGAGGTTGGAGAACTGCTTGAACCCGGGAAGCAGAGGTTGCACCACCTACAGTCCAGTCTGGGCGACAGAGCGAGACTCCGTCTCAAAAAAAACAGCAGCCAAAACTGTTCTCAACCAAATATCCCTGCTACAGACTATATAGTAGACACTGTCCCTGCTACAGTGGGCTATATACAGACCACTACTCACTGAGTACATGCAATGAGCACAAGAATCTCTAAAAATCTTGAGCAAAAGAAGCCAGACACAAAAGAAGTATATGCTGAATAATTCTATTTATATAAAATAGAAAAATACACCAGGCATGGTGGCTCATGCCTATCATCTCAGCACTTTGGGATGCTAAGGCAGGAGGACTGCCTGAGCCCAGGAGTTCAAGACCAGCCTGGGAAATATAGCAAGACCTTGTCTCTACCAAAAATTTAAGTTAGCTGGATGTAGTGGCGCATGCCTGTAGTCCCACCTACTTAGGAGGCTGAGGCAGGAAGATCACTTGAGCCCAGGAGTTTAAGGCTATAGTGAGCTACGATTATACCATTCACTCCTGAGCCCGGGACTTCAAGACCAGCCTGGGTAACAGAATGAGATCCTGTTCAGAAAAAAATTAAAAAATTAAAATTAAACAAAATAGACAACTAAATTAAACTAAACTAAATTCAAAACTAAAGAAAACTAATCTGTGATGCTAGAAGTGAGGTCAGTGATTCCCCTTGAGGGGTGAAGGGAGCAGGCCACGGGGATGGGGGCTTCTGGGTGGACGAGAATGCTGCTCCTTTATCTGTGGTTGATTCTACTTTGTGAAAATTAATCAAGCTTTACATTTACACACATTCTAGTTTACATGCTATCCTAAATTTTTTTTTTAATTAATGAGCAAACACAGGTAAGAAACATTGTTAACATCTGACGTGTGTTTCTTCATAAAGGCAACGGGTAAATACATTATGTAGCCATTTAAAATGAAGATATTTATTAGCAAAGAACGATGTTATCTGCTACATTATTAAGTGAAAACTAGAAAAATAAAAAATAAGATTCTAAGGATAAAAAATTACAAATAAATCATAAAACTATTCATATGGTAATCACATTGTTAGTAATAATAGTGTATTGTTATTTTTAAATATCTTGTTGAACAAAGTGAAAAGGTTAATTCTATGAATGTCAAATACTGAGGTTTTCTACATAAAAGAGGTACAAACGAACCATTAATCTTAATCTTACATTTTGAATAGGAAAGACTAATATGAACTCATAATGGTTTTTCTGTTTGTTTTTTATTTTTTATTTACTTACTTTTTTTGAGATGGAGTCTTGCTCTGTCGCCCAGGCTGGAGTACAGTGGCACAATCTCAGCTCACTGCAACCTCTGTCTCCCAGGGTCAAGTGATTCTCCTGCCTCAGCCTCCCAAGTAGCTGGGATTACAGGCGTGTGCCACCACGTCTGGCTAATTTTTATATTTTTAGTAGAGACAGGGCTTCACCATGTTGGCCTTGCTGGTCTCAAACTCCTGACCTCAAGTGATCCGACTGCCTTGGCCTCCTAAAGTGCTGGGGTTACAGGCATGAGTCACTACCCCTGGCCTGTTCATTTTTTAAAGGGCTGGGCATGGTGGCTCATGCCTGTAATCCCAGTGCTTTGGGATACCAAGACAGGAGGATCAATTGAGTCCAGGAGTTCAAGATCACCCTGGGCAACATAGTGAGAATGTGTCTCTACAAAATAATTTTTAAAAAGAAAAAAAAAGTTAAAACTAGATTAAATACAAGAAAAAATACCTTCATAAGTCAAGAAATCAACCATAAAGAATATTTACAAATCTGTCGAGGAACAGCCTATGTTCAAATATGAACTTAAGAGTTCAGGTCTAGAAAATAAAAATAAATAAATAAATAAATCTTTGGCTAGAGCCACAGGGGAAAAAAAAAAAAAAAAAAAAGGAGTTCAGGTCTTACTATGTTTTTGAGGCCGGCCTGGAAAACATAAACCCAAACTCTTAAAAAAAGAATACAGGCGGCCAGAAACAGTGGCTTCTACCTGTAATCCTCCCACTTTGGGAGGCCAAGTTGGGAAGACTGATTGAAGGCAGGAGTTTGAGACCAACCTGGCCAACATAGCCAAGAAACAAACAAACAAACAAAAAAAAACATTTCTATTAAAAAAAATACTTTAAAATATACAGAAGAAAAGACACGATGTTTGAGATTTAAAATAATCCAGTGGGGTAAGATAATAGATGAAATGAGACTTGTCATATGTCATTAACCATTGAAGCTGGGAGACAGGTATACAAAAGTTCATTATACTATTTTCACTACTTCTGTATAAACTGGGAAATTTCTATAACTAAAAAAGAACACACTGGGCACAGTAGCACATGTCTGTAATCCCAGCACTTTGGGAGGCCAAGGTGGGGCGGATGACTTGAGTCCAGCAGTTCGAAACCAGCCTGAGGAACATGGTGAAATGCCTCAATTTTTTAAAAACTAAAAATATAAGGAATAAAAAAGTCTAATTCTGTTTGGGCCATATATTTATTTACATGTACATATTTGCAAAGAAAACAGTTTGAAAAGATATTCACCAAAATATTAAAAGTGCCTATTATTAAAAGAGTGAGTAATATTTAGATATTTTCTGCCTTTTTGTCAATAATCAAATGCTACTTATATAATTTTTAATAGAAAAAAAGAAAAAATAGCCAAAAACCCACTAAGACTATTTCAAAATTATTCTAGTAGTTTAAAAGCATGTCATGGCCTGGTATTAGGGTCATAGAAAAATATGTGACTTGATAAACAGTAAAATTCACAATAAAAGGAAGCATACTGTAACACTGAACAAATGCATGAATGGGAATTATATATCACCAGCAAGTGATAATATATTTCAAACAGGCCAAATCATTAGGTTTCACACCAATTAAGACCACAGGAGTCTATTACTCCTTTTTCTGTGGCATCACTGACTTCACTCAATGACAGGAGAAACGCCAAGAAAATTATTTAAAGAAGCCAACCATTCACGCAATAGATGAGGAAGCCATAGCTGGTTCTTTTGTTTTACTCTTCAAATAGCATTCAGTGTTAGAGCAGTTCACTGTGTGCTCTTAATTTGCTACAGTGGCAAATAAAGATAGCTTTCCCCAGAGTCCTCTTTGGGAAATCCAATCTGTTCCAAGTTTACCTATTTTTTTCTCTAATGTATATTTAAAATATAAATCCACATCTTTTTCACAAGAACTGAACTGAGACTTTATCACCAATTTTACAGTCTTCTAAAGATTCTAGGAAAACTGAATCCTCACTACCCTTAATCCAGAAGAAACAGCTAAAAGGGTTACACAGTTAAATTGTTTTCAAGTATTCAGTAATATTTTTAGCATTTAGAAGTTAAAATCTTGAGATCTGAAATAAAAATATTATGTTGAAAGGGAAAGAAGGTGTATTCATAGTTTCAATAAGGGACAGTGCTGTATTTAAAATGTAGGTTAGCAGGCCAACCCACTTAGAACTGAATAGGAAGCTCCACACTGAAGGCTGAAATTAACCATAATCCAAAAGTTAACACCTGTCAACAATTCCACATGTGCTATGGCTATGCTCTAAGCTAAGTTTACCACTCATGATCTCATATAAAGCACTGAAGTCTCATATAATATAATACATGGAATTAAAATATTGCAACTACTAGCTTAAATGCTAACTACAAAGCTATTCCCAAAGAAGCAGATTGCAGAAGCAGCCCATTTCCCAGTGTGAATAATTCTACAACATATTTATAATAATATACAAGGATCTTATATGAATGTTAAGTCTTACATCAGGGGATCTGAGAATAGACAAAGCTGGAGTGGCACTTAAAAAAGTCACCTCAGGTAAATGGTTTTTTTTTTTTTTTTTTTGAGACGGAGTCTTGCTCTGTCGCCAGGCTGGAGTGCAGTGGCGCAATCTCAGCTCACTGCAATCTCCGCCTCCTGGGTTCAAGCGATTCTTCTGCCTCAGCCTCCCGAGTAGCTGGGCTGGGACTACAGGTGTGTGCCACCACGCCCGGCTAATTTTTGCATTTTTAGTAGAGACGGGGTTTCATCATGGCCAGGATGGTCTCGATCTCGACCTCGTGATCCGCCCGTCTCAGCCTCCCAAAGTGCTGGGATTACAGGCGTGAGCCACCATGCCCGGCCATGGTTATTTTTTTTAAAAGTCACATTTGCCCTCAAGATGCTGTAACTCACCAGGCGCAGTGGCTCACACCTATAATCCCAGCACTTTCGGAGGCCGAGGTTGGCAGATTATGAGGTCATGAGTTCGAGATCAGCCTGACCAACATGGTGAAACCCCATCTCTACTAAAAATACAAAAATTAGCCGGTCATGGTGGCAGATGCCTGTAATCCCAGCTACTCAGGAGGCTGACGCAGGATAATCGCTTGAACCCAGGAGGCAGAGGTTGCAGTGAGCTGAGACTGCGTCACTGCACTCCAGCCTAGGTGACAGAGTGAGACTCCATCTCAGAGAAAAAAAAAAAAAGATGCTGCAACTCAGACCAAAGAAGAAAACTGCCTAAAATCATACAACCAATTAACACGGCAGCTAAACTCAGAGCTCTGGTCTCATTCACTCTAAGTGCATCATGCCCAGGAAACTAGGAAAAACACTAAGGTAGTAACCTAACCCAAAGTCCTCATTTCTCAGTCTCCTTTCTCCTCTCACCTGTGGTCTTCTTGCTTCGACATCAGACAATAACTACCAGACAGAACCTGAAACTACTGTATTATTTATAACACAGAGCAATGAACTACAGAAGATTTTCCCAAACTCATTAAATTTAGGACAAACCAAATGACACTAATTTGGGTAAAGTTCACAAGTTATGTTTCAAATGCTGCCAGCCTTCTTTAGGAGATAGCAACTGTACAGGGAGACGTGAGTTGCTTGCCTCTTGATAATTCGAAGTTCTCAAGCTGAATGTGTCCTGATCAACTAATGCCAAAGCCCACATCCACAGCTCTTTCCAAAGTTTTTGGCCACCTTCAGGAAAATCATCCCTTTGCCATGCAGCCAAATACTCATCAATAAAACTCTGGTCAGCAAGGATGTATGCAAAATTCTGCATGCAAATACAAGGGTGGCAGAAACAGGCAGCAATTTTAAACTAGGGTACATAGATATGCAAAGCGAAGAAATGCAGGCCAGCCCCTCAGCTTGCTAGTACACATGGTTATGTCAAAGGGTAAAGCTCCAAATACCAGCAGGTCTCATAGACAGCAGCTGTGGCTACAAACCAAAAGGGAATCTCTAAAGTGACACAGAAAGATCTGATCTCTCGTCTGTGTGGAGTACTGCAACTAGACTTGTCTTTAAATACGAAGAGACCCAAAATAACACAACGTCCCCACTTTTCTTGTTGCCCACTGCAAGCCTGAGTACTTGCACCGCTCTCCCAAAATTCTTTTAAAATTCTTGACCCCAAGCAGTAATCCCAGCTACTGCGGAGGCTAAGTCGGGAGGATCCCTTGAACTCAGGAGTTGCAATAAATAGTACACTATTTCAAATAGTGACATGTTATATAGAAAAAGTGACATGTTATATAGAGAAAGCTCTGGTTGAAAACGTGCAAGACACTCTAAAGAGTGGTTAAGAACAAAGACTCTGGAGCCAGGACGCCTTCATGTTCTGTTCTGTGAGCCTGAACAAGCTATTTGCCTTTATGTACCACCACTTTCACAAAACGGGAAAATGGGGATTAAAAAAATACTGCCCCTGCTATAGACAGTGTTCGAGGATTAAAGGAGTTAAAATACGTAAAGTGATCAGAATCATACTAGGCACAAAGTAAGTGCTATGTAAGTATTAGCTGTTATCATAATTATTTTTTGTTTTTTTTTTTTTTGAGACAGTCTTGCTCTGTCACCCAGGCTGGAGTGCAGTGGTGCAATCTCAGCTCACTGAAACCTCTGCCTCCTGGGTTCAAGTGATTTTCCTGCCTCAGCCTCCCGAGTAGCTGGGATTACAGCTGCCTGCCACCATGCCCGGCTAGTTTTTATTTTTAGTAGAGACAGGGTTTCACCATGTTGGTCAGGCTGGTCTTGAATTCCAGACCTCAAGTGATCCACCTGCCTGGGCCTCACAAAGTGCTGGGATTACAGGCGTGAGCCACCGTGCCCAGCCTGTTATTATTATGTAAATAGCATGAATTTACATTTTTTTAATGCATTCAAACCAAGAACTACAGTGAGTTAGCATGGAAATAAGCATTTGATTCCTTACAAGGCATTTTAAAAATAAATGTTAATATTTAGCCACCTGTTGGAAAATGTAGGTACAAATATAAGGGGAGGGATTTGAAAGTGAGGGGGGTGAGGAAAGGCAAGGTTAAACCAGTGAAATTACTTTTTCCAATCAATTGAGATTTTACTGGACTTGATGTAGCATACTTTTTTTAAGTTATAAATTCAGGCCAGGCGTGGTGGCTCACATTTGTAACCTTAGCACTTTGGGATGCCAAGATGGGAGGAGTGCTTGGGGCAAGGAGTTCAAGACCAGCCTGGGCAACATATTGAAATCCCATTCTATTTTTCTTCTAGAAAAAAATTTTTTTTCAAAAAACGTTAGAAGTTCAGAGGTCAGAACTGTGTAGTATACCAATTTACACATCAGTGGAAGTTTAATTTCTGAGACAAAAATAGAGTAGCACATATAATATGATAGCTCCACATGTGAAAATACAGAGGTTAGAATACGATCTCAAAGGCCTCTTTTATAATACTTCGTAATTCTCTGACACACTTTAAATAAATGAATATTATTAAATGGAAAATAGTCTGTTTTTTTAAAAGCTGAAAGGTTGCTGCTTAGTGGGTGGGTTAAGTATATGATGAGAGAAATCTAGAAATACAGGTATTGCAACCATTTATTATAAAACCACATGACAGCCACACAGGCACATGTATTCCCTGGGAGCAAGAGTTTACATGAAAAGCAGGGTGGGGTGCTAGAAAAGAACATAGGCTTTGGAGTCTGACAGCCGTGCTGAAATCTCCTGCTGCCACTTAACCAGCTGTGCAGCCTTGGCAAGTTACTACATCCCTAAGAGACTCCCCTCTCATCTCTATATAAAGTGGGAAGCGCCACTCCCTCTTCTGCAAAGTATCTGTGAGATCATAAGGGACAATGCATGTGACAGCACCTAGTTCAGTGCCTAGCCCAGTGTAGCTATTCGGTAAATGGGAGCTATGCTGAGACAGAAACTAATCAGCAGTGATTAGTATAGTCTACAAATTAAATAGTCAGTGAGCTGAGTGTTCGCTGAGGGGTAAACCTATTATTAGCTCCTATAAGGCAGTGGTTCTCAAACTAGCCCATCAGAATCACCTGGCATGCTAGTTACAGCACAGATTACTGGACCCCGCTCTCATATTTCTGATTCAGTGTTCCAAGTGCAGGGGCCCAGAATCTTCATTTCCACAAGTTCTGAGGGGCACTGATACTGCTGGTCAGGAACCACGCATAAAAGAACCACTGCTGTAGGGAAGAGAGAAAGAAGAGGTCACAAACATGGTCCATTCCTACAAGGAACTCACTGAAGCTCTGGAAAACATATATACCAAACAAATTTTTTTTTTTTTTGAGATGGAGTCTCGCTCTGTCGCCCAGGCTAGGATGCAGTGGCATGATCTCGGCTCACTGCAACCTCTGCCTCTTGGGTTTAAGCAATTCTCATGCCTCAGCCTCCTGAATAGCTGGTACTACAGGCTCATGCCACCACACCTGGCTAATTTTTGTATTTCTGGTAGAGACGGGTTTTCACCATGTTGGCCAGTCTACTCTCGAACTCCTGACCTCAAGTGATCCACCCATCTCAGCCTCCCAAAGTGCTGGGATTATAGGCGTGAGCCACTGCACCTAGCCACATAACAATTCAACCCCAAATATACAGATCCCAACTCCACTACCCTAAAAAGATACAAAATCATGTTATAAAAAATGAGGATGCCAAGGCACAGAGATCCTTCAGGACTGGTGAAACCATGACCCCAAGAGTTAAAGACACCAATGACTAACAGAAATTTTTGAGTTTGCAGGATGGCAGATAAGAAAAGAAACAACTTAATGAAACACCCACTTGTAAGACAGATAACACAACTGGGTAAAATTGGCTGGAATCAATATAGCTGACTGGAGTTTGTGCAGAACAAGCTTGGTGATGTCACAGCTTAAATTTCTTCCACATGGTTCACACTAACTTCCCCCAAATTTGCACACGGGACCTATGAGGAGGCATGAAGAGATAAATATGTAGGCCTGAGGACTTTCCAGACCTCTCCTTTCCTTACACCAATCACCTGCTAATCCCAGAATCCACCCCCTAAAGCTTTTCTAATAAAGTTACTGCCTTAAAGCCAGCACAGAGAAATAGATTTGAGCTGAACTCCTGTCTCCTTGTGAGTGGACTTGCAATAAAAAGAAAGCCAATAGTATGACACTTGGTTTTTGAGAAAATACTCAAAAACCCAGTGGCTTGATTCTCATCAGCTATATTTCTCATAGCTAGGAGACTCCCTTCACTGGGTTTCTGAGAAAATTTTCTCATAATGTCATAGTATAGGCTTCTGGTACATTGGGCAGCAAGCCCCTTTTGCTTAGTAACACTGGGACAAATACTGATGTTTTTCAAAGTTCCTACAGTCTCACAGTTTTCGTAAATGTAAGAAGTAAAGTATTTGGGCAATGGCATTGGCAAGTAGAAATATGTGGGAAGGCACGTGAGAAAAGAGTGAGACAGATAAATGCATGAAAACAATGGTGTCAGCTCAGCTAGTTCAACATCGGAATGAGAGAATATCATCAGGAGAAATGATGATAGAGAAATTCTGAAGAGGCACAGATAAGCTAACTTACTAGCTTCAGCTTCGATTTCATGTCATCAGTAAAGTGAACCATTACAAATCTCAGGGAAGTTAGCCACATGGTAGAAATGGCAACTGCAAGGCCGGGCATGGTGGCTTACGTCTGTAATCCCAGCACTTTAGCAGGCCCATGCAGGTGGGATCACCTGAGGTTGAGAGTTCAACACCATCCTGACCAACATGGAGAAACCCCGCCTTTACTAAAAATACATAAATCAGCTGGGTGTTGTGGCGCATGCCTGTAATCCCAGCTACTCAAGAGGAAGCTGAGGCAGGAGAATCACTTGAACATGGAGACAGAGGCTGCAGTGAGCCAAGATCCCACCATTGCCACTCCAGACTGGGCAAAAAGAGTGAAACTCCATATCAAAAAAGAAAAAAAAGAAAAAGAAATGACAACTGCAAACAAAGAATAGGTAAGGCCATGCTAACTAGCATGGTAATATGCAGAAAATGGCAAAAAAAGGCAGTGAAAAACCATCACTGATTCTCATGCAGATGACACAAAAATACCCACTTATCACTATAGTCAAGAACTGTGGAAATTTCCATTCTGCAAGATGATGGCCCGTTGAGGGGAGTCTATTGGCTATGAGAAATACAGCCAGATGAGAATCAAGCTTCATTTTCACTCCGATGTATATTAACTTGATGTTACCAGGCATTAACCCATTTATGCCTAGTGTTCTATTATTGTAACACTAAGCTTCTTCTGGGCATAATTTATATCCTACTGCACAAGGTCATCGCCAAGGTCTGATTCTGATTTTTTTTTTTTTTGAGACGGAGTTCGCTCCTGTTGCCCAGTGCAATGGCACAGTCTAAGCTCACTGCAACCTCCACCCCCGCAGGTTCAAGCAATTCTCCTGCCTCAGCCACCTAAGTAGCTGGGATTACAGGCACCTGCCACCATGCCCAGCTAATTTTTATAATTTTAGTAGAGATGGGGTTTCACTATGTTGGCCAAGCTGGTCTCAAACTCCTGACTTCAGGTGATCTGCCTGCCTCAGCCTCCCAAAGTGCTGGGATTACAGGTGTGAGCCACCACGCTCAGCCTAAGGTCTGATTTTTCACAAAAAAAATTTGCAACGTCTGGGATAAATGGGTTAATCAAGGGAGCTAAGAGATCGCAAACATAATTCACTCAAACAAAACAGGAAAATCTAACAGAAAATTCAAATAAGCTCAATTTAAAATGAAACAGGAGATATTACAACCAATACCACAGAAATACAAAAGATCATTCAAGGCTACTATGAACACCTTTATGCACACAAACTAGAAAACCTAGAAGAGACAGATAAATTCCTGGAAATATACGACCCTCCTAGAGTAAACCAGGAAGAAATATAAACTCACTCTGAACAGACCAATAACAAGCAGCAAGACTGAAATAGCAATAATAAAAAAAATTACTAACAAAAACTCTAGGACCAGATGGATTCACAGCTGAATTCTATCAGACATTCAAAGAATTGGTACCAATCCTATTGAAACTATTACAAAAGATAGAGAAAGAGGGAATCCTCCCTAAATAATTCTATGAAGCCAGTATCACCCTAATACCAAAAATCAGGAAAGAATATTACAAAAAAAAGAAAGAAAGAAAGAAAGAAAACTACAGACCAATATCCCTGATGAATGTAGATGCAAAAATCCTTGACTGGGTGCTCATGCCTATAATCCCATTACTTTCGGAGGCCGAGGTGGGTGGATTACCTGAGGTCAGGAGTTTGACAGGAGCCTGGCCAACATGGCGAAACCCCGTCTCTACTAAAAATATGGTGGCAGGCACCTGTAATCCCAGCTACTTGGGAGGCTGAGGCAGGGAGAATTGCTTGAACCCGGGAGGTGGAGGTTTCGGTGAGCAGAGTGCACTCCAGCCTGGGCGACAGAGCGAGATTCTGTATTTAAAAAAAAAAAAAAAAAAAATTCTCAACAAAATACTAGCTAACCAAATCCAATAGTATGTCAAAAAGAAAATCTACCATGATCGAGTAGGTTTCATCCCAGGGATTCAGGGATGGCTTAACCTACACAAGTCAATAAATATGACACACCACACAAATGGAATCAAAAACAAAAAAAATCATATGATCATCCCAATAGATGCAGAAAAAGCATCTGAAAAAATCCAGCATCTCTTTATGATTAAAATCCTCAGCAGGCCAGGCGTGGTGGCCCATGCCTGTAATTCCAGCACTTTGGGAGGCTGAGGCGGGTGGATCACAAGGTCAAGAGATCAAGACCATCCTGGCTAACATGGTGAAACCTTGTCTCTACTAAAAACAAAAATTAGCTGGGTGTGGTGGCGTGTGCCCATAGTCCTAGCTACTCAGGAGGCCGAGGCAGGAGAATCACTTGAACCCCAGAGGCAGAGGTTGCAGTGAGCCAAGATCATGCCACTGTACTCCAGCCTGGGCGACAGAACAAGACTGTCTGAAAAAAAAGAAAAAAGAAAACCCCCAGCAAAATCAGCAGAGAACGGACATAATGTAAGGTAACGTAAGCCATCTGTGACAAATCCACAGCCAACATTATGTTGGACAGGGAAAAGTTAAAAGCATTCCCCCTGAGAACTAGAACAAGACAAAGATGCCCACTTTCACTTTTTTTTTTTGACCTCCACCTCCTGGGTTCATGTGATTCCTCTGCCTCAGCCTCCCAAGTACCTGGGAATACAGGTACACACCACCATGCCCAGCTAATTTTTGTATTTTTAGTAGAGACAGTGTTTTACCATGTTGGCCAGGTTGGTCTCCATCTCTTGACCTCATGATCTGCCCACCTTGGCCTCCCAAAGTGATGGGATTACAGGTGTGAGCCACCTCGCCAGCCCCACTTTCACTTTTATTTCAGTGTAGTTCTGGAAGTCCTAGCCAGAGCAATCAGATAAGAGAAAGAATTAAAGGACATCCAAATCGGTAGAGGAAGTCAAACTGCTGCTGTTTGCTGATGATATAATCATATACCTAGAAAACCCTAAAGACTCATCCATCCAAAAAGCTCCTAGATCTGATAAATGAATTCAGTAAAGTTTCAGAATACAAAACCAATGTACACACATCAGTGGCACTGCTATATACCAACAGCAACCAAGCTGAGAATCAAATCAAGAACTTAACTCCTTTTACAATAGCTGCAAAAAATATATACATATATCTTGGTTAGGAATATATCTAACCAAGGATGTGAAAGACCTCTACAAGGAAAACTACAAAACACTGCTGAAAGAAATCACAGATAACACAAACAGATGAGAACACATCCCACACCACAGATGTATAGAATCAATATTGTGAAAAATGACCATATTGCCAAAAGCAATCTACAAATTCAGTGGAATTCCTATCAAAATACCATCAACATTCTTCACAGAACTAGGAAAAACAATCCTAAAATTCATATGGAAACAAAAAAGAGCCCACATAGCCAAAGCAAGACTAAGCAAAAAGAACAAATCTGGTGGCATCATATTACCCAGCTTTAAACCGTACTGTAAGGCTATAGTCGCCAAAACAGCATAGTACTGGTATAAAAACAGGTACACAGAACAACGGAACAGACAGAGAATCCAGAAATAAAGCCAAATATTTATAGCCAACTGATCTTTGACAAAGCAAACAAAAACATAAACTGGGGAAAGGACACCCTATTCAACAAATGGTGCTGGGATAATTGTCAAGCCACATGTAGAAGAATGAAATTGGATGTTCATCTCTCACCTTATTAAAAAAATCAACTCAAGATGAATCAAAGACTTAAATCTAACACCTGAAACCATAAAAATTCTAGAAGATAATATTGGAAAAATCCTTCTAGGCATTGGCTTAGGCAAAGACTTCATGACCAAGAACCCTAAAGCAAAAAGTGGGCTAAGGACATGAATAGTTCTCAAAAGAAGATATACAAATGGCCAGCAAATATGAAAAAATGCTCAACATCACTAATTATCAGGGAAATGCAAATCAAAACCACAATGTGATACAACCTCACTCCTGCAGGAATGGCCATTAACTAAAAACTCAAAAAATAGCAGATGCTGGCATGGATGTGGTAAAAAGTTAACACTTTTACACTGCTAGTAGGCATATAAACTAGTATAACACTATGGAAAACTGTGGAGATTCTGTAAAGAACTAAAAGTACATCTTCCATTTGATCCAGTGATCCCACTTGTGGGTATCTACCCAGAGGAAAATAAGTCACTACCTGAAAAAGACGCTTGCACACACATATTTATAGCACCAGAATTCACAATTGCAAAAATATGGAACCCCCACAAATGCCCACCAATCAGGTAGATAAAGAAAATCTGGTGGAATACTACTCAGTCATAAAAATAGTATTAACAATAATGGCATTCCCAGCAACCTGGATGAAATTGCAGACCATGATTCTAAGTGAAGTAACTCAGGAACGGAAAACCAAACATTATATGTTCTCACTTATAAGTGGTAGCTAAACTATGAGGATGCAAAAAGCACAAGAATAATATATTGAACTTTGGGGCTTCAGGGGGAAGGGTAAGAGGTGGGTGAGGGATAAAAGACTGCACATTGGGTAGTGTACACCATTCAGGTGATGGGTGTACCAAAATCTAGGAAATCACCACTAAAGAACTTATCTATGCAACCAAAAACCACCTGTTCCCCAAAAACCTACTGAAATAACAAAAAATAAAAAAAACAGGCCAGGTGCGGTAGCACAGCCTATAATCCCAGCACTCTCAGAGGCTGAAGTGGGTAGACTGCCTGAGCTCAGGAGTTTGAGACCAGCCTGGGCAACATGGTGAGACCCCCAACTCTACTAAAAATACAAAATTAGCCAGGCATGGTGGCGCATGCCTACAGTCCCAACTACTTGTGAGGCTGAGGCAGGAGAATCACTTGAACCCAAGAGGCAAAGGTTGCAGTGAGCTGAGATTGCGCCATGGCACTCCAGCCTGGGTGACAGAAGGAGACTGCCTCAAAAAAAATAAAAAATAAAAATAAACAGAAAAATCCCTTATTTCTTTAGCATTATATAATGTACTAAACACATTCTTTAAATATAATGCACAGTTAATTAGCTATCATTGTACCTATTATTACTAATCTTTTCAATATTTACAAACTGAAAATTCTTTGTTTTAAAACAATATTCCCCATTAGGCTGTATTTCCATCGCTATTTTTAAGTCAACAAAAGATAAGATCTTTGTTAAGATAAAGGTAATCATGTCTTAAACTGAAAAGTACACAGGGCCCGGCGTGAGGTGGCTCACACCTGTATTCCCAGCACTTTGGGAGGCCTGAGGTGGGTGGATCACGAGGTCAAGAGATTGAGACGTTATGGCCAAAAATGGTGAAACCCCGTCTCTACTAGAAATACAAAAAAATTTAGCTGGGCGTGGTGGCATATGACTGTAATACCAGCTACTTGGGAGGCTGAGATAGGAGAATCGCTTGAACCTGGGAGGCAGAGGTTGCAGTGAGCCGAGATCAAGCCATTGCACTCCAGCCTGGGCAAAAGAGTGAGATTCCGTCTCAAAAAAAAAAAAAAAAGAAAAGAAAAAAGAAAGAAAGAAAAGTACACAGGACATAGCTAACTGGTCTATACCACTTAGAGTTTAGCAGAAAACAGCTGACAAATTACTCTCCAGACAAGACATGAAAGATCAAGAAATTCTAAACTTGTTTTTAAAAAATGGAGTGAAACCCCACCTGACATTTTATACCAGAATAAATCTCAGCAGTATCAAAGAGAAATCATATGTAAGAAATGAAACCTCAGAAGTACAAGAAGAGGCCAACATAGCGGCTCATGCCTGTAGTCTCAGCTACTCAAGAGGCTGAGGTGGGAGGCTCCCTTGAGCCAAAGATTTTCAGGTTACAATGAGCTATGATTGCACCACTGTACTCCAGCCACAACAGAGGAAGACCCTGTCTCTTAAAAAAAAAAGAGAGAGAGAGAAGCCGGGCGCCATGGCTCAAGCCTATAATCCCAGCACTTTGGGAGGCCGAGGCAGGTGGATCATGAGGTCAAGAGATTGAGACCACCCGGGCCAACATGGTAAAACTCGATCTCTACTAAAAATACGAAAATTAGCTGGGCATGGTGGCATGCGCGTAGTCCCAGCTACTCAGGAGGCTGAGGCAGGAGAACTGCTTGAACCCAGGAGGTGGAGGTTGCAGTGAGCCGAGATCACATCACTGCACTCCAGCCTATTAACAGAGTGAGACTCTGTCTCAAAAACAAAAAAAAAAAAAAAAAGAGAGAGAGAAAGAGAGAAGTAGTAGCACAATAAGAAACTATGAGTATATATTTTTTAATATTAGGAAGGTTAAGTGTGACTCAAAACCTATGAGAAGACTAATATGTTTGTCTATTAAAAAAAAATGAAATTTCCAGGCCGGGCACGGTGGCTCACGCCTGTAATCCCAGCACTTTGGGAGGCCGAGATGGGTGGATCACCTGAGGTCAGGAGTTCGAGACCAGCCTGGTCAACATGGTGACACCCCATCTCTATAAAAAAAAAAAAAGAAATTTCCCAAGGAGGAGGAAGAAAGATAAAGGGGAAAAAACCCACAACTTTTTATGTAGGAAAAAACTACCATGAGCAAAATCAGAAGACAAACGGCAAATGAAACAAAATGTCTGTGCCTCAGATCACAGATTAAGGGCTAATTTACATAAAAAGCTGGGCATGGTGGTGGGTGCCTATAGTCTCAGTAGCTCAGAAGGCTGAGGTGGATGGACTGCAGACCAGCCTGGGCAACAAAGTGAGATCCCATCTCTAAACAAATTAAAAAATAAATAATAAATAATTTATATAAACGAGAACTACCAAGTTAAATATTTTTTTTAAGACCAGAATCCTAGTAGAAAAGTGGGTTCAGGACACGTACAACTCATAGAAAATACAGATGGCTCTTAAATATACAAAATGATGCTTAATTCATAGTTTAAGAAATACCAAAAAACTCCAGTGTCATACCGTTTTTCATCTGTCAAATTAGCAAAGATCAAAATAACAACATACTATGCCAGAAGTAAAAACTGGTACAATTTTTAGAAGGCAATTTGACTGTGTCTAAAATTACAAATACACATGTCCTTTTCACCCAGCAATTCCTCACTGGAATTTATTCCTCAGATATACTAGCAACAAGGCAAAATGATGTATGCACAAAGTGATTTCCTGCAGTATAGTGTGTAAGAGTTAAAGACTAGAAACATCAATGTCCATCAAAAGAAGAATCATGATAAATTCACACAATGGGATACTGTGCAGGCATTAAATAAAGATGCTTTTACACAATAATGTCTTTATTGACAAAGAACAATCTCTGAAGTATACAATACAAAACAAAAACAAGGTATAAAAGTGCAGATGCTAAAGTTTGCATTTGTATAAAGGAGGAAGGACTGTGTCTGTGATTTTGTGTATTAAACCATTGACTAACACAAGAACTTAATATTGGTTACTTCTGAGGAAGAGGACAGGGTGGGGCTGGGGGCAGAGTGTGAGAGACTTCATTGCATGCTCTTTAAATTCTTAACCATGTGGGCCGGGCACAGTGGCTCATGCCTGTAATCCCAGCACTCTGGGAGGCTGAGGCAGGCGGATCACCCGAGGTTGAGAGATCGAGACCAGCCTGATCAATATGGTGAAACCCCATCTCCACTAAAAATACAAAATTAGTCAGGCATGGCAGCACATGCCTGTAATCTCAGCTACTTAGGAGGCTGAGACAGGAGAATTGCTTGAACCTGGGAGGCAGAGGTTGCAGTGAGCCGAGATCACACCACTGCACTCCAGCCTGAGCAACAGAGCGAGACTCCACCTCAAAAACAACAACAAACAGTGAACCATGTCAATGTATTACCTATTAAAAAATAAAATAGGCCTGAGATGTCGTAATACCTATGTCCTAATGCAGACTTTGTCACTAAGTTACTTGAGAGTATCTACTATCCATTCAACCAATATTTATAGACTTCTATATGCTTCAGGCACTGTTTTAGACCCTGAGATCTCAGCAACAAAGATAAATCCCTCCTCTTGTAGATTTTAAGTGGGACTAGTCAGTAAGCAGGCAACAAAATGAACGTCAGACAGTAACAAGGAGCATGAAGAAAAATCAGTCAGGAAAGGGGAGTGGAAGGACTGAGGTGGAAAGGTGATAACAGTGTCTTTCTGGGTAGGGTTAAGTTTTTCTTCCTTCCTTGAATTTTCCAATTTTCTACAATAAACTACTCTATTTTTATTGTTGCGGGAGTGGGGGGAACCTTTCCTCTTTCCTGCTGCCAATTAAATGAACCACATTTGGGCAGAGACCTGAAGAAGTAAAGGAGCCAGTACCATGGCCACCAGGGAGGGAATTCTAAGCAGAAGGACTAAGGATTCCAAGCAGGGCGCATGCCATGGCTCCACGGGTGGGATGGGAAGGGGTGCAGCTGCTCTTCACAGAATGGAATGGAGGGAATAAATAAGGAGGAGGTGGCAGCAAATCACACTAGGGAATTGGGGAGAAAGTACTGTATCATAAGCAATTCAGATTTTATTCTAAGTGCTATGGAAAGTTTTAAGAGTGAAGAACATGATCTGACCTATACTGTTGAAATGATCACTGTGGATGACATCAGGAGAACGGACTGTAAGAGGCAAGGACAGAGGCAGGCAGCCAGCTGGAGGCCTCTGTAATAATCCAAATGAGAGATGGTGCTTCCTTAAACTAGGGTGGTAGTGGTAGAAGCAGAAGTGATCAGATTCTGGGTATATTTAGAGGTGGAGTCAACAGGCTCTACTGAAGGACTGGAAGTAGACTGTGAGAAAAAGAAGTCACAGGTGACTCCAAAATATTTAACCCAAGCAACTTTTTACAATGATCTAAAAAGCTCATTTTTAAAAAGTCACTTCTTCATATAAAGTTCCACTACTCTAAAACAGGTTATAAACACCATCAAGAAAAAGCAATGCTCACCTACATACCAAACAGGGAAGCTGCAGCCATTTTTAAATTGAAAAAAACACACGCTACCTACTGAGCACCTACACCGTGCCAGGCACAATACTAGGTACTGGGGACCTAAATTATGCTTAAAATACATAACTAAACACCAAAAAAAGATTGACAGGTGAAAATACCAAAATACTAACAGCTGTGGGATATGGAGTTTTTCTTCCTTCCTTGAGTTTTCCAATTTTCTACAATAAACGACTCTATTTTTATCGTTGGGGGGTGGGAAAAACCTTTCCTCTTTCCTGCTGCCAATTAAGATTCCCACACAGCAAATTTATTTAGTGATCTGAATGATTAACAGACTTGCCTTCTTAAAAAACCTCCTAAACTAGGCAGATTTTTCAGGTCTTTCTTTCATGCCTGTACCTGTTTGCTACCAGAGCTATGGCAAGATATGGGAGATGTATGGGAAATGGGGGGAAGAGAGGAATATAGAAGAGAGAAATGAGGGGTACCAATAACCACCTGCTGTTCTTTAAATATAGCATGTCGCCAAACACATGAGAAAGATCAGGCAAACGACTGATTCACTGAAAACATTTAACCAAATATCTACTACATACAATATGCTTGCCAGAGCAGTCTGCCCACTGTCAATAAATAAATGACAAAGCCAAGCCCCTTGTACATTTATCCATCCATTCAAATGTTTATGAAGTACCTATAATGCATCAAAGGCACTGAGCTAGCATACAGAATAGACAGGAGTTCAGCAATCAATCAGATAAAATCAGCCCTCAGTAGTTTGTAATCTAGTTTGGAGGGTGGGAAGTAAAGAGACATTACATTTCAATTTCTACTTATTTAATTACTGCTGTGGCATGTGCTAGACAGGCAACCTAGTAGAGGATAACAGGAAGACCTGATCTAGTCTGAGGGTCAGGGTAAAAGGCTTGGACAAAATGACATATGAGCTAAGATTTGAAGGAGTAGGAGTTAGATGAAGGGGCAGAGAGTGAGGAACAGACACACATTCCAGGCAAAGGAAACAGCATATTAAGAAGAACCTAGGCTGGACACCGTAGCTCACACCTATTATCCTAGTGCTTTGGGAGGCCAAGGCAGGAGGATAACTTGGGGCCAGGAATTCAAGACCAGCCTGAGCAACACGGCGAGATCCTGTCTTCAAAAAATAAGGAAAAAAACTAGCCGAGTATAGTGGCCCATGTCTACAGTCCTAGCTACTTGGGAGGCTAAGGCAGGAGGACAGCTTAAGCCCAAGGAGTTTGAGGTTACGGTGAGCTACGACTGCACCACTGCACTCCAGCCCAGAAGACGAAGTGAGACCCTGTGTCAAATAAATAATAATAAGAAGAATCTGTGTCAAAAAGGGTTAAGGTTTGTGAGAAGAATTAAAAGGAAGCCAGCAAGTCAGAAAGATCTAGTAAAGGGAAGAGAAAACCTGATAAGGTAGGCAAGGGGTACTTCATGCAGGGCCTTATAATGTGTGTTAGGAATTTAGTCTTTCATGCTAAAAGCAACAGGAACCATTGAAAGATTTTCAAACCTGGGAGTGACAATCAGATTCACATTTTTAAAGATCACTGACCGCTCTCCAGAAGAGATTAAAGGAAGCAACAGACCAAGAGACCAGTCAGAGGCTGTATCATGCCCAGGTAAGGTGAGTGAGGGCAGTGAAAACAGAAGCAGATGTAGTCAAGATACATACTTCAGAGAGAAAAATCAATAGGAATTAGTGATAGAGCAAAAGCAGGTGGAGGGACTGAGGTAAACGAAAAGACAGTTTCAGGAATGACAAGACAGTATGGCATTCCATGCAAACACACGAATGTAAAGACATTCCATACAAATAGTAACCAAAATAAACTGACTGTCCAATTCTCAAAACAGAATTAGGGCAAAAACAAAGAGAGATAATGAAGATTATAGTATACCAACACAAAGAACAATGCACAGACTAACAATTCTGAATTTAATATAAAGCAAAACTGGCAAAGAGAAACTGTCAAGTCCAGAATCACAGTGAGATATTTATAACACATCTATAAGGAACTGATAAATAAGGGGCAGTCATAAAAATTAGTAATGATATGGACATGTGAACAGTATTACAAACTTCATCAAACATGCATGCACAGAGATATGTCACCTTTAGCCTAACAAATAGAGAATATATATCCTTTTAAAAGACATGGAATGTTTTAACTAGGTTACAAAGAAAGACTCACTAGATCTTACACAACCAGTATCCCAGTATCATAAAAACATATTCCATGATCACACAATGCAAATAAACTAATCTGTAAAAAAAAAATTAAACCGTATAAATAGAAACTTAAAAATGCTTGCTTAGGGGAGGCTGAGACAGGTGGATTGCTCGAGCTCAGGAGTCTGAGATCAGCTTGGACAATGGTAAAACCCAGTCTCTGCCAGGTGTGGTGGTACACACCTACAGTCCAACATGGGGGTGAGAAGTGGGGTGGGGGAAGGAGGAATCACTTGAGCCCAAGAGGTGAAGGTTGCAGTGAGTCGTGATGATGCCACTGTATTCCAGCCTGGACAATGGAGTGAGACCCTGTTTAAAAAAAAAAACAAAAACAAAAACAAGAAAACCACTTGCTTACAAACTCAAAGATCAAACAGAGAATAAAAATGGAAATAACAAACTAGGCCTATAAAAATTGAGGTGGCCCACTTGGGGAGGCTGAGGCAGGCGGACTGCTTGAGCCCAGGAGTTGGAGACCAGCCTGGGAAACATGATGAAACCCCATCTCTACCAAAAAAAAAAAAACAACACTAAAATTAGCTAGGCATGGTGGCATGTGCCTGTAGTCCCAGCTACTCGGGAGGCTAGGGTGGGAGGATCACCTGAGCCTGGGAGGTCAAGGCTGCAGACAGTCGTGATTGCACTACTGCACTCCAGCCTGGGCAACAGAGCGAGATCCTGCCTCAAAAAAACAACAACAACAAAAAATAGGTTTTGATATACATAAGATTATTATTTTATTTTTTTGAGATGGAGTCTCACTCTGTCACCAGGCTCGAGTGCAGTGGCGCAATATCAGCTCACTGCAACCTCCACCTCCCAGGTTCAAGCGATTCCCCTGCCTCAACCTCCTGAGTAGTTGGGATACAGGCGTGCACTACCACGCCCGGCTAATTTTTTGTATTTTAGTAGATACAGGTTTCACCATGTTGGCCAGGATGGTCTCGATCTCCTGACCTCATGATTCACCCGCCTCGGCCTCCCAAAGTGCTGGGATTATAGGCACGAGCCACCTCACCCAGCCATTATATACCACATTATAATACCACAATGATTATACCCACACAGCTAACATACGAGAAGCTCCTGAAGCAACACTTAGAGGGACTGTTACAGCCTTGAGCCATCATTAAAAAGCAAGAAAAGATGAACACATGTTTTCAATTCAGTAAGCTAGAAAAAGAACAGAGTAAACCTAAAGAAAGGAAATACATTCACAAAACAGAAAACAGATACTAGCTGATTCTTTGAAAAAAATTTTAATTGACAAACTCTTATAAGTCTGTTCAAGAAAAAAAATAAAATATGAATGGAGTGAAGCTCAAGCTGGTGACTGAATCCAGCAGACACCTAGCAGCAGCAGAAAAATGAAAGTGCCACAGGAGCTCTGCAGCTAAGGAGGGGAGAGTAACAGTTCCACCCAGAAATGACCACATGCGTGACCGGAAACAGGTGGTCCAGAAAGCAAATGCTAACAGAGAGGGAAAAGGAACTGGCAAAAGTCACTCTCAAGAAGGCAGATCTTAAGCTGCCAGTGGCAGAGACGGAACTCTGCTGAGCGTATGTTGTAGAAGTTTTAATTGCCCTAAGAGAAGAAATAAAAGAAAAAAAAAAAAAGAAGTTTTAATTGCCCTAACAAACTGGTTTGTGCTTTCACAGGAATACCTGCTGTATTAATTTATTGCAATAAATAGTTTTTCCTTTGGTGGTGGAGAAAAGGCATAAAGAAACAATTTTAAGAACAAAAGGGAAATATAACTTCTGATATAGTAGAACCTTATAATGGAAAAGGGAAGAGGATTGAGTCATTAAAGAAACCCAACAGTTAAATTTTAGAGTAGAAAGAACTAGCAAAGGAGGTGAAGTACTGAGTGGGTCAGAAATGCAAAAAAAAAAAGTTGAGGTTAAAATGTCAGGACAAAGAATGTTTCAATAAAGAGAAGACGATGAGTTGTATCAAATGCTGCTGAGAGGTAAAGAAGTTGTGAGCCAAATAGTGTCCAGTGGATCTGGCAACATGAAGTCGAACAATCAGTATTCTGAAGAAATTAGAGCAATGAGAAGCAAGGCCATATTGCAGTAGAAGGCTGTTTCTATCTGAATTCGTCATATTGGAGCTAAACCCTTTCAGCCGATGACAAGACCAGCGTGTCACTGTGGGACAGAACACCAGAGGTGGACTAGGGATTAGTCGGGTGGACATGGAAGCCAAGAAAGCTGGCAGCCAAGTACTTGACGGGTCATGTGATGAAGATGAAACCATCCAAGATGATGGCAGGAACTGGAGTGGAAAGGAAGGCTGTGAATTAGGCACTAGAGTCTTGAATGAGCAAAAGTGGCTGGGAAGTCAGTATATGGCCAAGAGGAAAAGAGAGAAAGGTGTCGTGAGTCTAAGGGTGGGGGCTCCAAAGGGATGCCAGGAGTGGCAAATAGACCAAAGCCTGGTCTAATGTGGCACTTCCAGTGTATCAGTCAGGATTCTGTGAAGCCTTTCTAGCTCAACTTGTGAGACACTCTCTGAGCTCCCCAGCAAAGTCAAACTGCTGCCACATCAAGGAAAGCCCTGAGCCCGATACCCATCATTTTTTAATTAGCTGAGCTAGTAATGTCTTTAGTCTTGCTAACTACATGTACACCTATTCAAGAATCCAAAGGGGTCAAAAAGGCAATGTAAGGAGTTGTGCAATTCCTATAATTAATGAGAAAGTACAGATAGCAGCAAAGCCATCTGCTCTGGAAGGAAGAGTACCAGCATTGTTTTCCAGGACACCAGGACAGGAAAAGCAAACTTCCAAACAAAGCTAGTTTCAGGCAATCAAGACACTATATAAAGCTTATTCCTGGGTTAGCCCAAAAGAACTCTAACAACGTAAGATTTGAGGCTATGACTGTCTTAGTCCATTTTCTGCTGCTATTAACAGAATACCACAGACTGAGTAATTCATAAACAAGTTTATCTGGCTCATGGCTCTGAAGGCTGGGCACTCCAAGAATACGGCACTGGCATCTGGTGAGGGTCATCCCATGGTGGAAGGCAGAATCAAGCGCACAACATAGAGAGAGGAAATTGGCCAGCTTGTTTTTATGACAAACCCAGTCTCATAATAACTAACCCACTCCCTCAATAATGACATTAATCCATTCTTAGCCCTCATAATCTAATCAGCCCTTAAAGGCATCACATCAGTTAAATCTTAAAATGAGTTTTGGAGGGGACAGATATTGAAATCATAGTAGTGACTAAGTTTTCTTTTTCCTTTTTTTTTTGAAATGGAGTCTCACTCTGTCGCCCAGGCTGGAGTGCAATGGTGCAATCTTGGCTCACTGCAACCTCCGCCTCCCGGGTTCAAGCAATTCTCCTGCCTCAGCCTCCCAAGTAGCTGGAATTACAGGCGCCCACCACCACGCCTGACTAATTTTTGTATTTTAAGTAGAGACAGGGTTTCATCATGTTAGTCAGGCTGGTCTCGAACTCCTGACCATGAGCCACCTCACCCAGTGCAGTGACTAATTTCTAAAAGCCTCTCAATCCATGCAAAAGAACTAGCAAGACTATGTCTGTGAGCTCCACTAACTAGCAGATACTTTTGGCTTCTGAAAGGGGTTTTGAAAGCTTATCTAAGGGCCTGGCAAGGTGGCTCACACCTGTAATCCCAGCACTTCAGGAGGCTGAGGCAGGTGAATACCTTGAGTCTAGTAATTCAAGACCAGCCTGGGCTACATGTCAAAACCCTGTCTCTACAAAAAAAAAACCCACAAAAATTAGCTGGGCGTGATGGTACACACCTGTAGTGACACTGTTTGGGAGACTGTGGGAGGTTGGCTTGAGCCCAGGAGGCAGAGGTTGCAGTAGCTAGGATCACACTGCACTCCAGCCTGGGCAACAGAGCAAGACCCTGTCTCAAAAAAAAAAAAAAAAAAAAGAAAAGAACAAAAAAAGATCTAATTTATTCAAGTGAGTCCTTGCTGGAGAACTATAATTTCAACAAATTCGTTCAAATTTTGTTCGATTTAAAAACGAACACAATGTGCCTACTACATCTAGGCACTGTGATGGATATGGATCAATAAGATATGGTTTCTACCCTCAAGATTCACAGTCCAGTGGGGTAAACAGAGATTCAAACCAAAAATTCCAACACTGTGTGAAAAGGTGGCATGACAATCATAGTAGTCAAACAGCAAGAGCAAAGGAAAGACAGGTTTAAACCATGCAACAGGCTGGGCGCAGTGGCTCATGCCTGTAATCCCAGCACTTTGGGAGGGTAAGGCAGGTGGGTCACAGGGTCAGGAGTTTGAGACCAGCGTGATCAACATGGAGAAACCCTGTCTCTACTAAAAATACAAAATTAGCTGGGCGTGGCAGCACATGCCTCCAATCCCAGCTACTCGGGAAGGCAGAGGCAGGAGAATTGCTTGAACCTGGGAGGCAGAGGCTGCTGTGAGCTGAGATCACACCATTACACTCCAGCCTGGACAACAAGGGCAAAACTCTGTCTCAAAAATAAATATATATATATACACATATATATATGTGTATATGTATGTATATATATGTGTGTATATATATATATACACATATATATATGTATATATAAATGCAGTTACCCTTTGACCCAGCAGTACCTCCTCCTCTGGAAATTTATCATATGTGTGAGGTTATTCACTGCAGCATTATACACATTTTTTTTAAAAAGGGATCATCAATCAAGAGTGATATTGTTAAATAAATTATGGCACATCCACAGCATGGGAGTATAAAGCAATGACAAGAAAGAGTAAAGAAGTTCTCTTTCACTAATATGGTAAGATCTCCAATACAGATCATTAAGCAGAAAAAAAAAGATGCAAAATACCATACACAGTATGTTCCCTCAATTCCTTCCGATCTCTGTTGAAATGTCATCTTATTATTGTAACAACAAAAGAATAAGTCAAAAACAAAATATTATCTAGAGTTATAGGAACGGAGATAGGAGGAGTATGGAGGACAGGAATAGAAGACAGACCTCTAAATTTAACCTTGTTCTATATGCTGGAACCATGTAAATGTTCTGCATAATTGAAATACAAAATTAAATTTAAAAACCAATCTCTCTTGCTCTAAAACTAGACTATAGTGATAGTTGTACAACTCAATAAATTACTAAAAATCATTCAATTGTACACTTAAAACAGCAAGAAGAAATAATTTGACTGCATTTAAGTTTTATTTTTTTTGTTTTTGAGACGGAGTCTCACTCTGTCGCCTAGGCTGGAGTGCAGCGGCACAATCTTGACTCACTGCTACCTCCACCTTCTGGGTTCAGGCAATTCTTCTGCCTTGGCCTCCTGAGTAGCTGGGACTACAGGTGCGTGCCACCACACCCGGCTAATATTTTTTTATTTTTAGTAGAGATGGGGTTTCACCATCTTGGCCAGGCTGGTCTCGAACTCCTGACCTCATGATCCACCTGCCTTGGCAACCCGAAGTGCTGGGAGTACAGGTGTGAGCCACTGCGCCCAGCCTTTTGTTTTTAGAGACAGGGTTTTGCTCTGTTACTCAGGCTGGAGTACAGTGATATGATCATAGCTCACTGAAGCCTCGAATTCCCAGGCTGAAGCCATCCTATAGCCTCAACCTCCCAAGTAGCAGGACTACAAACGTGTACCACCATGCCTGGCTAATTTTTAATTTTTTTGTAAAGACAGGGTCTTGCAATGTTGCCCAGGCTAGTCTGAAATTCCTGGCCTTAAGTGATCTTCCCACCTCAGCCTCCCAAAACTGGATCAAGGTTAGACAGGATCTTGCTCTGTCCCCCAGGATGGAGTGCAATGGCTCGATCTCAGTTCAGTGCAACCTCTGCCTCCCCAGCTCAAACAATCCTCCCACCTCAGCCTTCCAAGTAGCTACAGGCACAAGCCACTATTCCCAGATTATTATTTTTTTTTAATTTTAATAGAGATGAGGTCTCACTATGTTGTCCAGGCTGGTCTCGAACTCCTGAGATCAAGCCATCTGCCCACCTCAGCCTCCCAAAGTGTTAGGATTACCGGCATGCACCACCAAACCCAGCTGGATTAAGTTTTAAGAGGCAGTGAAAGAATCAAAGAAAGCTAGTAAAGACAAGTGCCTCTTCAACTTTAGTGTGTATATGAATCACCTGCGGGTCATCTTAGACTGCAGATTTAATTCAGTAAATGGAGCCAATATTCTGCACTTCCAACAAGCTCCCAGGTGACCACTGATGATGCTGGTCTATGGATCACACTTTGAGGGTTGAGAAAATTTAAACAACTAGAGGTGCTTTGCTCTAAGAAGTAGCCGAGAAATGGGGCAGCAGCTACTGGAGGCACATGACCCGTAGAAAATGAGTGGTGGGCCGGGCTCGGTGGCTCATGCCTATAATCCCAACAGTTTGGGAGGATGAAGCAGGAGGATCACTGGAGCCCAGAAGTTCAAGACCAGCCTGTAACATAGTGAGACTCCATCTCTATAAAAAATGTAAAAATTAGCCAAGGGTGTGGTGGTGTGTGCTTGTAGTCCCAGCGACTCGGGAGTTTGAGGTGGGAGGACCTCTTCAGGCCAGGAGATTAAGGCTGCAATGAGCTCTGATCACATCACTACACTGCAATCTAGGTGAGAGAGAGAGACCCCGCCTTAAAAAAAAAGAAGAAGAAAGAAAATGAGTGGGCGTCAGAAAGAGTCTCTCCCCGCAACTGTTTTAAAATGAGAGAAACAGCGACACATTTGTAGGGAGAGAAGAGTTGATGGTGTAGGAAAGAGAATACCGATTAGGCAAAACGAGGTGGGATTTAGCAAGCGAGTGGGGGAGGTGACTTTAGACAGGGGCAGAGTTCTTTAGCAATACAAGGGAAGGCATCTGGTACAGATGCCAGAGCTGAGATGTGAAGGTAGAAATCTGGAGAAATTCTCTTTTGACTGCTTTAATATTCTAAGTGAAATAAGAAGTACAATCATCAACTAAGAATAAGGATAGGGAAGAAGGTTATTGAAGATCTGAGGACAAAGTTGTAAAACTGTCATCTAGGCTGGGCGTGGCAACTCACACCTGTAATCTCAGCACTTTGGGAGGACAAGGGGGGCAGATCATGAGGTCAGGACTTCAGACCAGCCTAACCAACATGGTGAAACTTGGTCTCTACTAAAAATACAAAAATTAGCCAGGCATGGTGGTGCATGCCTGTAATCCCAGCTACTCAGGAGGCTGAAGCAGGAGAATCACTTGAAACAGGGAGACAGAGGTTGCAGTGAGCCAAGATCACACCACTGCACTCCAGCCTGGGCAATGAAGTGAGACTCCATCTAAAAAAAAAAAAAATTGTCATCTAGAAGGGTGGGGTGAGTGTGGTGCTTGTCAGCGCCATACACCCCTTCAAGGTTATGGTTCTGAATCTTAGGGGCGTTCAGGCAACACAGATGTGCTATTCTCCAACCACATGCGGGGGCACATGCAGATGTGCAGTAGGCAGAGGATTCACTTTAGCCAAGATTGGGATCAAGCGCGTATACAAGGGGAGTTATAATGATTGACCACTACACTGGAACAGGCGTAATGTGTGAAAGAGTGGCAGTGAGGCAGGGCTGAAAGCATTGAGAAAGGAAGGGAGGCGATGGCACCCCATGAGAGACAGCACTGATAGAATCTGATGACGCCAGCCCTAAAGGACAATATACTAATGTAGTACATTACCTTGGAAATAGTACTAAAAGAAAATACATTTTAAAACATATTTTAAAAATCATACTACGAATTCTAAAAGAGGCTAGGATACAGCCAACATTTAAATGACCACCACTAAGGAAGATAATCCTACCCCCCCCAAGCTTTGCACAAGCTTCAGCCCTCACACTGCAGCTCAGACTCTCAGAAGAAGCCATCAACTGCCACATTCTTAGGCCTTGAGCTTCTAATTCTCTAGGTTTAGAATCCCCTCCCCTTTCAGCTGACCCGCCATCCAAATTCAAATGTCATCTTATTAAAGCTTCTCTAAGTCCCTGCTGCAATTGAGGCAAACATTACACTGTCATCACCTGATCTGAATCAACAGAGTCCACCTTGTAGAGTAGTTCATGTACTCTGCCCTCTAGTTAGGGCAGCAAGAAGGATCAGGAAAAAGAAGAAAAATGAAGCAAAAGCATGGCCAGCTTAGAACTCTAGATAAGCAATTGCTGAGTGAAAGTACCACAAGAGAACACTTCATGGAGCTAAAAGTTTCACTTCACAGGACGTGAAAAACTAGTTACCCTTCTTATATTCAATCACACATGTGATACTAAAGAAGTTAAGTGAAGACTTAGCTAAATCAGAGTGCTTAAACTTTCTGTGCCATAGACTCCTTACAATCATTTTTACAACCTCCTGGGCTCAAGTGATCCTCCCACCTAAGCCTCTTGAGTAGCTGTGACAACAGGCATGTGCCACAACGCCCAGACAATTTGTTAAAATTTTTTGCAGAGATGGGGGTCTCACAGTGTTGCCAAGGCTGGTCTCAAACTCCTACCCTCAAACAATCCTCTCACTTAGGCCCCAGTAATTTTTATTTTATTTATTTATTTAGAGACAGAGTCTTGCTCTATCACCCAGGTTGGAGTACAGTGGCGCGATCTTGGCTCACTGCAACCTCTGGCTTCCAGGTTCAAGCAATTCTCCTGCCTCGGCATCCCGAGTATCTGGGATTACAGGTGCCTGCCACCAAACCCAGCTAATTTTTGTATTTTAAGTAGAGATGGGGTTTCACCATGTTGGTCAGTCTGGTCTTGAATTCCTGACCTCAGATGATCGGCCCACCTCAGCCTTCCAAAGTGCTGGGATTACAGGTGTGAGCCACCACACCTGGCTCCAATAGTTTTTCAGTACATAAGTTTATAAAAGAAATCTATGGCCAGGCACAGTGGCTCAGACCTATAATCCCAGCACTTTGGGAGGCCAGAGCAGAAAGATCACTTGAGCCCAAGAGGTCAAGGCTGCAGTGAGACCCTGTTACCAAAAAAAAAAACTACATTAAAGTACAGTTAAAGTACAGTTGCATTATAGTAAACAACTATAAATTTTCAAAAATTTCTTAATTACCTATCGAGTAACAAGATCTAACAGTAATTTCAAACTAATGATGAGTGTGAACGATATCTGACACATGTGCAACAACCACAATGTGATCTGAAAATATCTGTGGGCCAGGAGTGCTGGCTCATGCCTCTTATTCCAACACTTTGGGAGGCCGAGGCAGGAGGTGGTTCGCATGAGCCCAGGAGTTCAAGTTCAACACCAGCCTGGGCAATATAACGAGACTTTGTCTCCACAAAAAAAAGAAAGAAAGAAAATTTAAAAATTAGCCAAGCTTCATGTAGACCCACCTACTTGAGAAGGTCAGATGGGAAGATCATTTGAGCCTGGGCGGTGGACGTTGCAGTGAGCCCACATCATACCACTGCACTCCAGCCTAGATGACAGGGAGACTCTGTCTCGAAAAAAAAAGAAAATATCTGCGATTTTCATTAATAGCCATAGGTTGTTATTACTGTGATGTTGCCTAAATTCATAATTGAAGAACATGTTAAATGTCAGAAGTTAGTTTAAAAAAAAAAAGTGAAATATTTTTCCCATTCAGGCTACCCGCTAAATTCTAGTCAGGTTAAAGAGTCCTAATCAGTGAATGCTGTCTAACAGAGCAGACATAGTCTGCACATCTACAAAGGTCTGGAAAATGCTGAGCTCCTCTATCTGCTTTCCCTTCTCCCCAGAGTCTCTTCAACCTTTTAAAATCCCCACACTGCTCTCCCAGTAATCTCTCTCTGGTCTCTAAGGTTGCTCTCCTTTCCCTATTGTTACCCAGTTCTCCCTTCTCCTTGCAGGGCTCCAGATGAAAGAAAACAGCAGTCAATTAGCAAGTCACATGTGAGAGATAGTAGAAAGAGTCAGTTCCAGCCCTTTGATATATCCTTGTATAACTAAAGAAAATATCTTACATTTGACAGTACCTTACCATTTCTGAAAGAGCTTTTATATAATCATCTCACTAATCCTAAAAAACAGTAAAGTAGACAAGACAGATATTCTCATTTCTATTTACAAAAATGAAATCTGAGGCTCTGAGAGGTTAAGCAACCTGCTCAAAGTCACATAGATCATCCTACAAAAGGCAAAATATGCACTGTTAGAGCAATCTCAACCTCTAAAAAGGCTCCAAACATGAGTTGGGCTATTTTAAACTCAGAACTGCTGGGATAGCAGCTTCAGGTTAATGCAGGAAGTAAACGCTGGACAAAGTCACAAATCTTTGTCCTATCAATTATTAATAATCCTATCAATTATTATCCACGTCCTCGAATCTATTTCTTCCATAAAGTAGGAACAATAACAATAAATGACTGCCTGACCTTCCCTCCCATAAAGCTCAACTAAGGTGCTCTACATAAACACTTTATAAACTGTGAAGTTATCATTCTCACCAACAATAAAGGACAGCATACAAACAAAAAGGCAACAAAGTAGTCATTTATTCACTCATTCAACAAATATTTCAGTGCCTGCAATAAGCCAAGCACTGTTCTAGGTACCAAACAGGGGATACAACGATGATTAAGACAGAAAGGTTTATTCGTGCTTTCAGGAAGCTTATGTTCAATAACGAAGGTGTAAGAGCTGGGCAAGGTGGCTCACACCTGTAATCCCAGCACTGTGGGAGGCCGAGGCAGGCCATCACCTGAGGTCAAGAGTTCGAGACCAACCTGACCAACATCTCTACTAAAAATACATCTCTACTAAAAATACAAAAATTGGCCAGTTGAGGTGGCACATGCCTGTAATCCCAGCTACTCAAGAGGCTGAGGCAGGAGAATCTCTTGAACCCGGGAGGCAGAGGTTATGGTGAGCCAAGATTGCACCACTGCACTCCAACCTGGGCAACAAGAGTGAGACTCCGTCTCAAAAAAAAAAAGAAAAGAAAGGTGAAAGAGATTGACAATAAATGCATACATAAGTAAACATAACAAATATCAGTGCTATGGTCTGAATGTTTGTGTCTCCCTCAAAATTCATATATTGAAACCTCATCACCAATGTGATAATATCAGGAGGCAGTGCTTCTGGGTGATTAGTTCATGATGGTGTGGCTCCCATGGATAGGATTAGTGCCCTTCTAAAAAAGGTCCCAGAGAGCTACCTTGCCATTCCACCATGTGAGGACACAGTGAGTAGACATCAACCAGAAAGAGGGCCCTCACCAGATACTGAATCTGCCAACACCTTCATCTTGGACTTCACAGACTCCAGAACTGGGAGAAATAAATTTCTATTCTTTACAGGCTACCTAATCTATGGTATTTTGTTACAGTAGCCTGACAGACTAAGACAACAGGTAATAAGTATTATATGAAAGATTTTTTTCTTTTTTTGAGACAGGGTCTTGCTCTATAACACAGGCTGGAATGCAGTAGCGTGATCACAGCTCACTGCAACCTCAAACTCCTATGCTCAAGAGATCTTCCCACCTCAGTATCCCGTGGAACCACAGGTGCGTGCCACCATGTCCAGCTCATTTAAAAATTTTTTAACATAGACAAGGTCTCAAACTCCTGGCCTCAAGCAATCCTCCTGCTTTAGCCTCCCAAAGTGCTGGGATTATAGGCACAAGCCTCTGTACCCAGCCAAGGGATTGTTAAGAGTGATGTTACTGAAGATGACCAATAGCTACCATGAATTGATAGTCAAGAGGAGGTTCTCTGAGGGATGATGACATTTCAGCTGTGATCTAAACAGCAAGAAGGAGCCAGCAATGCATAAAATAACGAGGTGAGCATTCCTAGCAGAGAAAACAGCTAGTATAAAGAGGTTCTACAGAGGGCACAGGTTGGACTAACAAATTCTCATCTAGCAGTCTATTAGGCTGTTCTTCCATTGCTATAAGGAAATACCTGAGACTGGGTAATTTATAAAGAAAGAAGTTTAACCACAGGCTTTACAGGAAGCATAATGCTGTCATCTACTCAGCTTCTAGGAAGGCCTCAGGAAGCTTTCAATCATGGCAGAAGGTGAAGGGCGAGCAAGTACTTCACACAAAGAAGGTGTAAGAGGGAGACAAGGAAGCGCCACACACGTTTTTAAACAACCAGTCCTGGCGAGAACTCACTGACTATCACGAGGACAGCACCAAGCAGATGGTGCTAAACCATTCACGAGAAATCCACCCCTTGATCTAATCACCTCCCACAAGGCCCCACCTTCAATACTAGGGATTACTATTCAACATGAGATGTGGGCAGGGACAAATATATAAACCGTATCAACCAGAGATCAGAGCTCCCACTGAGACTCCGAGTTCTGTGCTTACTGACAATATAAATCCCTAGCTTATTGTTAAGCACTCTGGCACTAGGTTGAACAGAACTGGATTCAAACCCCAGGACAATGGCTTATTAGTTTTATAACCTACGCAAAGTATCCAATCGCTACAAACTTCAGTTTTCTCACCTGTAAAATAAGGATACTAATAATGTCTATTTTATAAGATTATTTGCAAAGACTAAATGAGAACATGCACAATCTCTTAGCACAATATTCATAATTATCCATAATCCATGCTAATATTATTAATAGCATATTAATATGATTAGTATGTTACTAATATTGGCTATTACTATTACTATATGATCTCTTAAACCTTGCCGTCTTCCTTTTCAATACTTCCAGGATGTTCAGCTCATTTCTTTATATCCAAGAAGAAGAAAAAGAGTACTCATGGGCCAGGCTGCAGTGGCTCACACCTGTAATCCTACCACTCTGGGAGGCTGTAGTGGGAGGATCGCATCAGGCCAGGAGTTCAAGACCAGCCTGGCAACATGGTGAAACCCTGTCTCTATAAAAAATACAGAAATTAGTCGGGCGTGGTGGCACGTGCCTATAGTCCCAGATACTCGGGAGGCTGAAGTGGGAAGATCACTTGATCCCAGGAGGTGGAGGCTGCAGTGAGTTGAGATCATGCCAGTGCACTCAAGTCTGGGCAACAAAGTGAGATCTTGTGTCCAAAAAAAACAAAAACAAAAAGTAAAAATTTGCCAGGTTGGTGTGGTAGCATGCTCCTCTAGACTCAGCTACATGGGAGGCTGAGGCAGGAGGATTATTTGGGCCCAGGAGGTTGAGGCTGCAGTAAGCCATGATTGTGCCACTGCACTCCAGCCTGGGTACCAAAGTGAAACTATGTTTCATTTTTAAAAAGAAAAGGAAAAGAAAAAGAGTACCCATGTCATATCTCTTCTACAAAATATTTCCTGGCCCAGCATGGTGGTTCATGCCTATAATCTCAACACTTTGGGAGACCAAGGAGGGAGGATTGCTTGAACCCAGGCAAGACCAACCCAGATAACACAGCAAGATTTTGTCTCTATCAAAAAAAAAAAAAAAAAAAAATTAGCTAGGCGTGGTGGTGCACACCTGTCGTCCCAGCTATATGGGAGGCTAAGGTGGGAGGATGGCTTTAGCCCAGGCGTTCAAGGCCGCAGTGAGCTATGATTGAGCCACTGCACTCCAGCCTGGGCTACAAAGTGAGACCCTGTTTCAAACAAACAAAAACAAACAAAAAAACCCTACTAATTACTTTCTAGCCTACTATCTCCCACTCTCAGGAATGACATCAGTATCACTCATGGTTTATTTTTTGACAGAAAATCTCATGTAAGAAGCCTAGTCAGAGGCCTTGGGTTCAACATCAAGCTCTACCATAGCCGTTCACTATCAGCGGACACATCACAATCTCTCCCATGCCCCTCCCCCCAAAAAAATTCCCCAAAGGATGGTTTTGAAGAGAAAATAAAAAGGCTATAAACTGTCAAGAGTTATGCATTTATCCTCTCACTAACTGTCCATAGCACCTATTAATAGGCTATGTTCAGTTTTGAATGCTTTTCTAGCAGCGTATCATTGCTGGTTTACTTGTCGAACTCACCACTAGATTGTACGCACTTTGGGCCAGGGCCTATGTCTTATTTATCTTTAGATCCACAAGTCCAATAAATGTTAGTTGAAAAGCCCTTGATTATTCCACTGGACTGTGAACTCTTTGATAGCAGAGATTCTTAACAATATAGAGCAGGCACTCAGTAAGTCCTTTTAGAACAAATGTGTGAATATCACGTCCTTCCTTGGTTAGATGATACTCCTATTAAGGTCAGGGCCCGTACCTCATACATCTTTGATTTCCCATAGTCTGGCTTACTGCTTTTCATATAAAAACTAATCAAATATTTATTAAATGAAACATTAAGGCAAGACAGAGCCTCTAAAGCAGAGATCCAAGTAAAGAGAATGAGCACCTGTACAAGTTTTACTGTGGCAGAACAAAAAGGGGTAAACAGTAGAAGGGTAAGCTGGTTAAGTCAACTAAAGAAAATAACAGCTTCAAAAGACAAAAACAAAAAAAAAGAAAAGAAAAAAACAGCTTCATGGCAGAGCAATAATCTACAATGCGGTAACTGAGAATGTTAAAATATTCCCTCTTACTGAATTATTCTTACTTTTTTTTTTTTTTTAAGACGGTCTCATTCTGTCGCTGAGGCTGGAGTACAGTGGCTTGATCACACTGCAGCATTAACCCCCCACCCTGGGATCAAACAATCCTCTCTCTTACCTCGGCCTCCTGAGTAGTTAGGACTACAGGTGCATGCCACCACACTCAGCTAATTTGTAATTTTTTGTAGAGATAGGGTCTCACTATGTTGTCCAGGCTGGTTTCCAACTCCTAGCCTCAAGAAATCATCCTGCCTTGGCCTTCCAACGTGCTAGGATTACAGATGTGATGCAATACTATGCCAGGCCTGATTGTTACTTTGTAAATATAAAATTCTTATAAATTCCTTCCTCATGAATGACTCTTGCTTCTTTGTTATAAAACCTATAGATTTAAGTTCATTTTCCTATAGATACAAAGCAAGATAAGGTGTAACACAGACTGATTTGGCATGTTTTTGGAATAATATATCTACTTTTAAAAAAATCTATTACAAAATAAAATTGACAACACAAAAAATTTCTCAATTTACAAATTACCAACTGGCAGAGAAGCTGAAAAGTTGAGAAAAACAGTAAAAGAGCAATTGACATCTAAAACTCAACAGAAATAAAAATAAAGCATTTCTGAAATTAGAAATATAAGGCAACAAATTTAAAATTTTACAAAAAAAAATATCTGCACATGATATTTTGGGGCAAATCATCTATTTGAAACCCAATGCAAGATTCTTCTACTAGGCGGAGAAATACTTCTCCACTTCACCTTTACTCCTTAATTCCACTTGATACTTATATTGCTATGCCACATGCAGAGCACACAACCTCTGCTTTATAATCATCAATACAAAAATACCAAATCAGCTGGGCACAGTGGCTCATACCTGTAATGCCAGCACTTTGGGAGCATAAGGCAAAAGGATCACTTGAGCTCAGGAGTTCAAGGCCAGCTTAGGCAACACAGCAAGACCCAGTCTTTACAAAAAACTTTAAAAAATTAGCCAGGCTGTGGTGGCTCACGCCCGTAATCTCAGCACTTTGGGAGGCCGAGGCAGGTGGATCATCTGAGGTCAGGAGTTTGAGACCAACCTGACCAACATGGAGCAATCCTGTCTCTACTAAAAATGCAAAAAATTAGCTGAGCATGGTGGTGCACATCTGTAATCCCAGATACTCGGGAGGCTGAGGCAGGAGAATTGATTGAACCCAGGAGGCAGAGATTGCAGTGAGCTGAGATTGCACCATTGCACTCCAGCCTGGGCAACAAGAGTGAAACTCTGTCTCAGAAAAGAAAAAAATTAGCCAGGCGCAGTGGTACATGCTATAGTCCAAACTACTCAGGAGGCTGAAGTGAGAGGATCACTTGAGCCCAGGAAGTTGAAGCTGCAGTGAGCTAAGATCACACCACTGCCCTCCAGCCTGGGTGACACAATGAAGCCCTGTTCAAAAAAAAACAACAGGGCCGGGCGCAGTGGCTCAGGCCTGTAATCCCAGCACTTTGGGAGGCTGAGGCGGGTGGATCACGAGGTCAAGAGATTGAGACCATCCTGGCCAACACAGTGAAACCCTGTCTCTACCAAAAATACAAAAAAATTAGCCGGGTGTGGTGGCACGTGCCTGTGGTCCCAGCTACCCGGGAGGCTGAGGCGGAAGAATCGCTGGAACCCAGGAGGCGGAGGTTGCAGTGAGCCAAGATTGTGCCACTGCACTCCAGCCTGGCAGCAGAGCAAGACTCCGTCTCAAAAACAACAACAACAACAACAACAACAACAAAAGCCAAACTCTTTCAAGACAGTAGTGTCTAAATACAGTTCACATCGGCCACAATAGACAGCAGTGCCTTGTATACACCAGTAATCAATAAATACTTGATGAATGAGGATTACAATCTTTATTTTATTTTTTGAGACAGAGTCTCAGCTCTGTCACTCAAGCTGGAGTCCAGTGGCACAATCTCAGTTCACTGCAGCCTCAACCTCCCGAACTCCAGCAATTCCCCCACCTAAGACACCTGAGTAGCTGGGACCACAGGCATGCACCACCACACCTGGCTAATTTTTTCTTGTAGAGATGGGATATCACTATGTTACCCAGGCTGGTCTCAAACTCCTGGGACTCAAGCAATCCTCCTGCCTCAGCCTCCTAAAATACTGGGATTATAGGCATGAGCCAAGGTAACTTGTCACTGATACTGTCAATTTCAAGTGTCTTAAAAATTAAAACTGAATTCTACCAATTGGAAATGTCTAACAATTAAAGTTACTTCTATTTTTAATGTCTTCTCCTGAATAACCAAACAAGACCACATTTCATATTACTGCACAAACTAACCTCACTGAGAAACAAACAGAATTATTCTCTAAGATACTAAATTCTAAACTACAAAAATTTTTCTATTTTTAAAACAAGGTTTTGGCCAGTCAACGTAGCTCACACCTATAATCCCAGCACTTGGGGATGCCCAGGCGGGTGGATCACCTGATGTCAGGCATTCAAGACCAGCCTGGCCAATATGGGGAAACCCCGTCTCAACTAAAAATACAAAAATTAGCCAAGCATGGTGGCAGGTGCCTGTAATCCCAAGTTATTCAGGAGGCTAAGGCATGAGAATGGCCTGAACCCAAGAGGCGGAGGTTACAGTGAGCCAAGATTGCGCCACTGCACTCCAGACTGGGGAACAGAGTGAGACTGTCTCCAAAAATAAAAATAAAATAAAATAAGGTTCTTTAGCCATACAGCCAAACTGCTCGGTGACAAAATCTACTATGTTTTGATTCCTGCTCAAGTTCAAGTTTTCTATCAAAGCACACTACCCTTCAGTCACTATATTAAGTCAACGATGATAAATATTGTATAAGTGACACATTTCTTGAGGGCAGAGACTCTGACTATACCCAGTATCTAAAACAGTACCTCATATCTGGTAGGCACACTCCATGAATATTTGCTGAAAGAATGGCATTCACGACTATCTCATGGGCTTCAATGACATATTCTGGATGCTTCTCACCATCGCTCATATCCACCCACGGAGTCCTTTTTTTTAGGGGAGGGGGGGCGGGTCTTGCTTTGTTGCCCAGGCTGGAGTGCAGTGGCATGATCGCAGCTCACTGCAACCTCCACCTCCTGGGTTCAAGTGATTCTCCTGCCTCCTGAGTAGCTGGGATTACAGGCATGCACCACCATGTTCAGCTAATTTATGTATTTTTAGTAGAGATGGGGTCTCACCATGTTGGCCATGCTGGTCTCGAACTCCTAACCCCAGATAATCCACCCCTGCTTCAGCCTCCCAAAGTTCTAGGATTACAGGCCACCCATGGAGTCTTTCAAAATCTCATCACCAACCTCCTCTTCAAGGCCAAGAGAACCCAGGTATAGTACGAAAGTATCTCCAGCTTTAAATGATATACTAAGATGCTTTCCCCTCAGTATGCAACATTCCAAAGTCAAATAAATCATCAATATTTCAGAAGTCAGTAAACTGCCCTTAGTAGAAAACACAGGTTTCCAGTCATTCAGCAATCCTGTGTGACCTACTAAATTAGGTACAAGATTTCTTAAAGTAAATCTAATATAAAAAGTTCTAGACTTCTAAACCTCTTTCCAAATTATAAATGGGGAGCTAGGGAGGTATGAAAAATTACAAATGGGGAGAAGGGTGTGAACATGACCCTCTCTGAAGCAGTACAGTATCTAAAACCAGTCTGTAGGGGAAAAATTTTTTAAAAGGCATCTAGTTCACCCTCCCACACAAAGCAGGAATTCCTCCAATGCCACAAACAGGTGGTCCTGCAGTTTTTAACAGAGAGACAGAATATTTCCCATACGAGCATTCCCGTAACAGAACGCTCATTCTCTCTCAAGTCAACCCATTATCTTCTTCTTTAATCAGGCTTTAAAATACTTCGGTTTGGCCAGGTGCGGTGGCCAACACGAGGTGGGCGGATCACGGGGTCAGGAGACTGTGACCATCCTGGCCAACATGGTGAAGCCCCATCTCTATTAAAATGTAAAAACTTATACTTTTGCACCAATCCAAAAAATAAAAAAGAAAAAAAAATACAAAAAATTAGCTGGACGTGCTGGCGCGCGCCTGTAGTCCCGGCTACTCAGGAAGCTGAGGCAGGAGAATCACTTGAATCTGGGAGGCAGAGGTTGCAGTGAGCCGAGATTGAGCCACTGCACTCAAGCCTGGTGACAGAGCGAGACTCCATGTCAAAAAAAAAAATACTTTGGCTTTTATCAACTGACTCTTGTTCTGGCCCCAACTTCATCTCAGCATCATGAACATAAAGCCCTTCTAGCATAAAGACCTAGAAATCACAGTGTTTCCAGCTTGCGTTCCCAAACACTCCACCCCTCTCAATTCAAATTCAAGTAGGCAATAAATCAAAGAGATGAAGACATCTCCCTAATAGAAGGATGAATCCATTTTCATTAAAAAAAAAGAATTAAGCACAGAATCATACAACCTTTAGAGATGGAAAGGCCTTAGAACCCTCTAAATATACTGCCTACCTCTTGTAGTTATTACTTCAGTAACTTCTCTGGGCAGTACATTTGTGGTCTTGAATTTTAAGATGTGGGGAGATAGGTAGTAAGGTTCTCCGGCTTGACTGTTAAGTAATTCTAAGTACAGTTTTTGTTTATTATTGATTATTGTTTGTTTTCAAACAGATTCTCACTCGGTTGCACAAGCTAGAGTGCAGTGGCCCAATTACAGCTCACTGCAGCCTCAACCTCCCAGTTCAAGTGATCCTTCCACCTCATCATCCTTCCAAGCAGCTGGGACTAGAGTCACATGACACCATGCCGGCTAATTTTTTTTTTTTTTTTTTAGAGATAGGTTTTCACTATGTTGCTCAGGCTAGACTCCTGCAATCCTCCTGCTTCAGCCTCCCAAAGTGTTAGGATTACAGGCATGAGCCACCACCAATGGCCTGAGTACAGTTTTTAAAAGCTGTACATGGATCTTGTAGGTGACATGGTTTGACAGAAGTACATCAAAAGTAATCTGTGCCATTTGCTTACTATTACTTCGTTGTTTCTTATACGATTTCCCAATTTTAAGAAAGTTAAATCTGTTAACTACTAGCAATATTTTTCAATGTCTTTTAAAAGATATGAGTTATTAAAAAATATCCAAGTTACTTTTGGGCCCAAAATTGAATACGTTTTCAGCTTCTAAAGATCTCTTTCAAGTTTAGCATAGATAGACATGGCTTTACTCAGTCATTCACTCAACAAATACACAGTAAGGGCCTAATTCTAAACTGGACACTGAACTGGGCATTGAGAAGATGGAGAACAGGAAAGATAAGGTCCCTATTCTAAAGGAGCTTTGTTTATAGAAGGCACAATTGGATCATCACATAAAGAATTACAAATTAAGAAAAGTTCTAGGAAGGCAAAGTACAGGATGCTCTAAGAACATGTAATAGGACCAATAATCCCAGCACTTTGGGAGGCTGAGGGGCATGAATCACTTGAGACCAGGAGTTCAAGACTAGCCTGGCCAACATCGCAAAGCCCTGTCTCTATTAAAATACAAAAATAAAAGCCAGGGATGGTGGCTCACACCTGTAATCCCAGCACTTTGGGAGGCCAAGGTGGGCAGATCACGAGGTCAAGAGATCCAGACCATTCTGGCCAACATGATAAAATCCTGTCTCTACTAAAAATACTAAAATTAGCTGGGTGTGGTGGCGCATGCCTATAGTCCCAGCTACTTGGGAGGCTGAGGCAGAAGAATCACCTGAACCCGGAAGACAGAGTTTGCAGTGAGCCGAGATCATGTCACCGCACTCCAGCCTGATGACAGAGCGAGATTCCATCTCAAAAAAAAAAGAAAATACAAAAATGAGCCAGATGTGGTGATGCATGCTGGTAATCCCAATTACTCAGGAGGCTGGGGCACAAGAATCATTTGAGCTCCAGCAGCGGAGGTTGCAGTGAGCCAAGATCACATCACTGCACTCCAGCCAGGGAACAGAGCAAGACTCTGTCTCAAAAACAAACAAACAAACAAAACCATGTAATGGGGGAAAATTGATACACCCTGACACCCTGGGGATTTAAAGAAGGAGTTGCTGAGGAAGTAATAATTAAGCTGAGATCTGAATAGAGGCCATTCATATTTACGTAAAAACAGATCTCCATAAAATAAGAGGATTGGTCCAATAAGCCCAGCTACACCTTTGACACCTTTTATATCCTACATCCTAAAACAACCTTTTTTTTTTTTTTTTTTTTTGTGAGACAGAGTCTAGTTCTGTCACCCAGGCTGCAGAGCAGTGGTACAATCTTGGCTCACTGCAACCTCTGCCTCCTGGGTTCAAGTGATTCTCCTGCCTCAGCCTCCTAAGTAGCTGGGACTGCAGGCGAGTGCCACCACACCCAGCTAATTTTTGCATTTTTGGTAGAGACAGGGTTTCGCCATATTGGCCAGGCTGGTCTCGGACTCCTGACCTCAGCTGCTCCACCTGCCTCAGCTTCCCAAAGTGCTGGGATTACAGGCATGAGCCATTGCACTCGACCACAACCTCTTTTTCAAAAAGGAGAAAAAAGTATGTAATAAAGATATTTGAAAGCTAGTAGTTGAGTCTTTTGGGGAGAGGGATAGGGTCTTATTTGGCTCTGAATACCTCACATCATCTTGCCTAGTATTATTACTATCACAGTAGTCACTCAAATCTGGTGAAATGATTACTGTCAGCATTAAATCAATGTTAATACTGTCTTTAGTTCAATAAATTTGCAAAACTATATCTCCCCATACAAGAAACCCCATTCCAAACTTCCTCAATTGTGAAAAGATGTTTTAATTTACCTCAAGGATTCAATAAAATAATATATGGCAAAATGCTGGGGTAGATTCTGAAGTGCTTGGAGTACACGATACGAAAAGCTCAGCCTCTTCTAAGACAGTTGTTTAGACTCAGTTAGGCTTCATTTTCCTTACTATGAGAAAAAATTCTAACACAGGTTTGCAGCCCCTCTCTGGCCTTGGTTTTCTCTGAGGAGGGTGAAATAACAAACTCTAAAGTTCCTTCTAGCTCCAGACACTGATCTGTAAACCTTTTAAAAGGGTCAAGATTGCACTCCTCAGCATGAATGTTAGACTACTTCCTCACCCACTCCATTTCCCCAGGACCCCATGCTTCCTCTCAGGAATGGCAGCACGTCATTCATGATTTAAGTTCTTGAAAAGACCTATTTTCTACTCATTTTACACACAGACTTAAGTTGAATTTATTCATCGAAATTAGATCTTCTGAATAATCCAAATAATCATCGTAAAATTGTACATGCCTCAAAGGAAAAAAAAAAACAGTCAAAACGGCCAACTGTGTGCTGGGCATGGTAAGTCACATATATAATCTCAGCACTTTAGCAGGCTGAGGCGAGAAGACTGCTTGAGGCCAGGAAGACCAGCCTGAGCAACACAGCAAGACCTCCATCTCTTAAAAACAAATTTTTTTTTTTAAAATTAGCCAGGCATGGTGGTGCATGCCTGTGTTCCAGGCATTAGGGAGGCTGAAGTGGGAGGATCATTTGAGCCCGGGAGTTTGAGGCTGTAGTGAACTATGAGCATGCTACCACACTCCAGCCTAGGCAACAGAATAAGATCCTGTCTCTAAAAACAAAAATAAAAACATGTTTAATGGCCAACTGTCAAAAATAGACTTATAACTACAAACTCTAAAAAGTAAATTTTGGGTTTCTAATTAAGGAAAATTTATTTCCTATATTTTAAATCAAAAAATAGTCACAAAAAGTCACTTATACTCAGAAATAATAAATAAATGCAAACTCATTCGTGGAAAAAAAATTTGAAGTTACAATTAAGAGTTGAAACATCTGCGACATAATGCAAATGTATCTACAAGATACTACTACGTGCAAATGAAATCTTACCCCCCCCAAAACATGTTAAAACACTCAAATTGTGCAGGTAAGGGCAATTTACGTATTTCAGATTTATCTTATTTAAAATAATTTTTTGGTGTAGTTTTAAAAACCTTGCCTACTTTTACCCTTCAGTGAATAACGACCCAGACACTATTATAATGATACTTCCAGGCAAGAAACCTGTCTTTATGATGTAAACCAGGGCTACCGGATCCAGATAAGGTTTGCCATTAGGATGCTTCTAAAGTAATAACCTTTCAAAGAAAAAAAAAAAACTTGTTGGCGGTGGGACAGAGTCTCTCGCTCTGTCACCCAGGCAGCAGTAAAGCAGCGCAATCTCAGCTCACTCCAATCTCCACCTCCTGGGTTCCAGAGGTATCTCCTGCCTCAGCCTCCTGAGTAGCTGGGATTACAAGCACAGGCCATCATGCCCAGCTAATTTTCCTATTTTCAGTAGAGATGGGGTTTCACCAAGTCGGCCAGGCTGGTCTTGAACTCCTGACGTAAGATGATCCTTCCGCCTTGACCTCCCAAAGTGCTGGGATTACAGGCGTGAGCCACCGCACCCAGCCAGAAAAAATTTTTTTAAAGTAATACCTGCATTAATAATTGCTAGTTAATTTAGTTTTTAGGCACACTGTATTTTTAAAACTTAAAATTCTAACTTAATTTCCAGAGACAAAATTGATCCTTTCACAAGGAATAACAATGTCAAGATGGCAACTTCTTATTTGACAGTTACTCTTAGTATTTAACTATATTTTACATATACTGAGTGTTTCAGGGCCTTAAAGTTCATTACAGTTATTATATTATTACTATTTTTCTTTTTTGAGACAGAGTTTCGCTCTTGCTGCCCAGGATGGAGTGCAATGGCGCAATCTCAGCTCACTGCAACCTCTGCCTCCCAAGTTCAAGTGATTCTCCTGCCTCAGCCTCTCAAGCAGCTAGGATTACAGGCATGCACCACCACGCCTGGCTAATTTTGTATTTTTAGTAGAGTCGGAGTTTTTCCATGTTGGTCAGGCTGGTCTCGAACTCCCGACATCAGGTGATCCGTCCGCCTCGGCCTCCCAAAGTGCTGGGATTACAGGCATGAGCCACGCCCGGCCACAGTTATTACATTATTAATTACAACATGTGCACTGTAACATTCCCTTTTTAAAGAGGTGCAAATATAAGTTAAATAAGTTATCCAAGGTCACCCAACAAGTAAGAGACAATGTTGGGAGCAGGAGTAAAACTTCAGCTCCTAGACTGAAGACTACTTCAAGCTTCTGCAATTCCAAAAGAGAAAAAAAAAGGTCAAGCGATTTACCTTCAATAACTTCCAACAGCATACCCTAAACACTTAATATGATAAACACTAATAAAATAGATTCACCCTGAAAGAAATAAAAACAACTTGCTGCATTTAGATACCACTGTCATTTCCCCAGCTCTTTTAACAAGCAAAAATCCTGTAGTGGATCTGGCTATATTAAATCCTAGGGAATGTTCACTCTTCAATATGTACAATTTATTTTCATGCTAACATACATTTACGAATTAATCTTTTATCACCTTGTCCCATTTGGAGGTGGTATGGGATGCATTAATTTCCTCACTCTTCCACGAAATCAAGTCAAAGACTACAATCTCAAAAATAAGCAATTCTCAGTGAAAACATAGTTACATAGCCAATGAAAGAAAAGCTCTAATAAATTGCTGCTTTTAAAGAGATACTTTTAAAGGATGCTTACATGCTTCACAAAATTACTGGTAACTCACCTGCCAAGAAGGATTGTCCCTTTAAAGTAGCTTTTAAGGTATATTCCTCCCTGTTTGGGACACAGTCTGACTTGTTGGACAAGATTAATCAGGGCACTCACACACCACCCCTCTGAACCTGGAAACATTATTGCAACAACTGTAGTAGTCAGCCCTTCTCATACTACAGGGACAAGATGACCCTCCTTAACAATCTTTGAGAAGGTCCCCTCGGCGGAGACAGTGACAGCCGTCCTCCCGCGGATGTTTTCGGAAATAGAAGTGTTAACACCAAGAGAAGCTCCTAGGAAGTGTCAGTGCGGCAGCAGGTGGAGTAGCCCTGCGTGCCGGGCAGGTTCTTTCTGACCTAGTCTCGGTCCTCCGCTCCCCGGCCCGGGTTCCGCCTTACAGAGATCCTGCTAAGCCGTCTTGCGCCCCTGTTCTCTAACCCAGGGCGAGACTTCCAACCCTCCAGGGAGGCGAGGCAATCGAAGCACACAAGACGGCTACCCCACCTCTTCCGGGGACTCGCAGGCCCGCTCCCTGGCCATGTCAGAGACTGACGGACCAGGCTGGAGGGGACGCAGCCGGCTCCTCCGGGAGACTCCCAGGCGGAACCCCGCGTCCCACGGTCCCTTTCCACAGCCCCCACTCCCTCGAAACGCCACCGCCACCACCCTCCTCACTCCTGAATCCCCTCTCCTCAGGAGCACCCCAGTGGAGTTACCGGCCCACTCAAAAGTAAGAGCGACGGCCACCCGTCTCGGTCACCCTGGCCCCGCTGTCACCGCCCTGCTCCCGGCCTCTGCCCACGCCGCTGGCGGGCCCCGGTGACGCCCGGGTCGGTACCTTGCGGACCCCCTTGTAGATATAGAAGTAGAGCTCCCGGCCCACATTGAAGCAGAGGCGGTCGCCGTTGCCAGACTGGTCGTTGAGGTTTACGAAGGACACGCGGACAGGGTTGGATCCCTGCGAGTTGAAGGGCACCCGGTTGGGCCGGCTGTACTCCGAGTGCGGCAGCAGCTTGTACAGACCTTCCCGGGTAGTGAATTGGGTCTTAATCTCGTTCATCTCCTTCCCTCCTCCCTCCGTCGCCATCTTGGAAAGCAGCGTTCATCCTGCCCTAAGTGCCCGGATCACGCCCACCGCGCAGGCGCTGTTCCCGGTGCTCGCTCTTCCCCCACCCACTGCCTCTTCCTTCTCGCCCCTCCCACCCGCGGGCCAGCCCCACGAAGGCGGGCCGAAGAGAAGGGGCGGGCTTGTTTACGGCCCGACTGCGCAGGCGTGCTCACCTGGCGCGCTCCACGCGGCGGGGCGTCCGCAGGCTCCTCCCTTGGGCGTGGCCTCCAGGCTGCTGGGCTGCTTCCCAGGTGAAGCCGGCTCCTGCTTGCCGGGTGAAGTTGATCGTTCTGCATCCGCCAGGACCGACGGAAAGCCGGTCTGGGGAAGCCGCGGCGGGGCTGGCGTCCGGAGCTTCAGATGAACTTGAGGGCGCCTCCTCAGCTGTCTCCCGCCCTGCCCTGAGGGGCCCCGGGACCCCGAAGAGAAGAGCTGAAGAAGAGCGCCACCCCGACTGCCACTGCTTCGGGGCCAGCACGCGGGGTCCCCTGCAGGGAGCTGGGACAGCTCCAGCCCTCCTGGGCCCTCCCTTCGGGACGGGGACTGTCCCGCCTAGAGGGCTTGAGGACCCGCGCGACCGTCTGGATCCCCTGTTAGGAAGCCCCTGTGAAGCCTCCTCGCCGCCGTTTCTAAGAAGGTACCGAAGGACTTAACATTTACGCTTCACTGTTTTGTTTTGTTTTTTAGGCGGGGTGGGGAGAGAGAAGAATGTGGCAGAGCATGGGTATTCTCAAGCCAGATATCCTCATTCCTGTGTGGTGAGCACTGGCGGCCTCCGCTTCTTAGCGAAGGTTTGTCCTCACCAGGTGTTCCTACACAGGGGGCGGGGCAGGGCGGGGCGGGGAAGCGCTTTGGAAACTGGGGACTACATCTATGCAGGATTCACTTCTCTTGCTCAGTAATTTATGAAAAGCTCTTAATAACGTTTAAGGTAATTGATTCTTTTTCAGAAGCCTCAAGTGGAGTCTGTAAGATTGTTTACTAGGAGATCCGTAGGGTTAGTGGTATGCATGTAATGCACAGGGTCTACATTTATAAGGACGGGCACACGTGCCGAAGTAAGATTAAACAATCACTATTTTATACCTGGGTTTCTTGGCATATTGCACCAGAATAAGAAAGTTTCTGAAGTGACAGAAACATTCTGGTAGAATTCCAGGGAGGAGGGGAAACCAACGTTTGTAACACTGAGATTGAACTATTCCTGGAAGTTCAGATTATATCTGGAGGGTCACAAAAGAAGTGAACGGGGGCAATTTCTAAAGTAGGAGAAGTCTAAATCATAAACATTTTCTGTACCGCAAAGCAAGCAGATACCAATAGAAACTGTGCCAATGATGTAATAATACCTTTGATAATATCTTTTTCCTTTGTAGTGTTGGCAAAAAAAAAAGCACTGAAGTCCTACTTAATAGTCTTAAAAATACTTAAATTTTTTTTGTTACAATTGTTTTGGTGTTATCTGACTTTCCCTAAAAGTCACGTAGAGATCAGAAATCTTAAAACACTAGGGTATGGGCCAGGTGCGGTGGCTCACCCCTGTAATCCCAGAACTTTGGGAGGTAGGCGGATCACGAGGTCAAGAGATCGAGACCATCCTGGCTAACACGGTGAAACCCCGTCTCTACTAAAAATACAAAAAATTAGCCAGGCGTGGTGGCACGCGCCTGTTGTCCCAGCTACTCTGGAAGGCTGAGGCAGCAGAATCAGCAGAATCGTTTGAACCTGGAATGTGGAGGAGGTTGTAGTGAGCAGAGATTGTCTCCAAAAAAAAAAAAAAAAAAAAAAACCACCAGTGTATGTTCTGTGGTTGCCATGGCTATATCCCAAACTCCATAACTGTGATGCTTTACATTGAAAACAAAACATATATTTTACAGTAATCAACTTGAGGGATAGTGACAGCTTGAATAATCTAAAAACAATTTATCTGTGTTTCCTAGTTATCAAGAGGAAAGAAAGTATTTATACTTTTTGGGGAAAAAAACCCAGCAAGCAAAAGTTAAAAAAAAAAAATTGGGGCCAGGCGCAGTGGCTCATGCCTGTAATCCCAGCACTTTGGGAAGCCGAGGTGGGTGGATCACCTGAGGTCAGGAGTTTGAGACCAGCCTGGCCAACATGGAGAAACACCATCTCTATTTAAGAAAAAAAAAAAAATTTGTATTATTCCTCAATTAACCACAACATTCTATTTCCCATAATACCTATATAATTCAAGCATTCTATCAAGATTTTACCCTGTATAAATTCAACATTTTATTATTATTACAGTAATAGCCTATTCACTTTGTCTCATGCATAGCCTTTGAATAATCTCTATTTTTATTATTTCTCTCTCATATCTTTTCTTTCACCCTATACTCAAAGATCCAGTAAGTAACACCCAAATCTAAATAACTGGGCCTGAATGGCCAGGTGTGGTGGCTCACGCCTGTAATCCCAACACCTTGGGAGGCCAAAGTGGGCAGATCACAAGGTCAGGAGTTTGAGACCAGCCTGGCCAACATGATGAAACCCTGTCTTTACTAAAAAATAGAAAAATTAGCCGGGCGTGTTGCCACACACCGTAATCCCAGCTACTTGGAAGACTGAGGCAGGAGAATCCCTTGAACCTGGGAGGTGGATGTTGCAGTGAGCCAAGATCGCACCACTGCACTCCAGGCTGGGCAACAGAGTGGAACTCCATTTTGGGGGGAAAAATAAATAAATAGATAAGTAACTGGGCCTGACCTAAACTTTATTTCTGACTTTCAATTTCAAACCGGGTTTTTTTTGTTTTGTTGTTGTGTTTTTTTTTTTTTTTCAGACGGAGTCTCTCTTGCCCCAGGCTGGAGTAAAGTGATGCAGTCTCAGCTCTCCGCCTCCCAGGTTCAAGCGATTCTCCCGCCTCAGCCTCCCCAGTAGCTGGGATTACAGGCACCCACCACCATACCCAGCTAATTTTTGTATTTTTAGTAGAGATGGGGTTTCACCATGTTGGCCAGGCTGATCTCAAACTCCTGACCTCAGGTGATCCACCCACCTCAGTTTCCCAAAGTGCTAGGATTACAGGCGTGAGCCACCGTGCTGTGTTTCAAACCGGGTATTTCTAAATAAATTCATCATTCTAAACCTTATAAGTTCTTTCTTCGTTTCAAACTTGAATCATTATAATGGTTTTGTGAATTATTTCCTTCTATTAACTACCAAAATAATTTTCTAAAGACAGTGCTTTAGACATTACATATTCTTTTGCCCAAAAACTTTCAATTATTTGAAATATCCACACAATTTAAGTCATACACCAGCACTTCTCAGCCTGTTTCTTACCTATTGCATAAATCCTCCATTCTAGTCAAATGGTTCTGCTGTCATCTTTTTTTTCTTCTTCTTCTTTTTTTTTTTTTTTTTAAGGCAGAGCCTTACTCTGCCACCCCGGCTGAAGTATAGCGGCTCAATCTTGGCTCACTGCAACCTCCACCTCCCAGGTTCAAGCAAATCTCCCAAGTAGCAGGGACTACAGGCATGCACTAGTATGCCCAGCTAATTTTTGTATTTTTTATAGAGATGGGATTTTGCCATGTTGCCCAGGCAGATCTCGAACTCCTGGGCTCAAGCAATCCACCCACCTCTGCCTCCCAAAATTCAAGGTGTGAGGCACCATGCCCAACCTGCTGTCATCTTAGCTATGTCCCTTGCTTGAGATGACCTTCCCCCCACTGCCCACCTTTCTCCTTTATAGCTTGTTATTTAAGAACTAGTTTAAATTCCATCCTCAACAAGCCCTGAGTGATAAAACCATATTTGAAACCAAGGATTCTCAACTCAGGACCCATAACTGGCTTCAGGGAATGTTTAAACTCCCTATAATTGTGTTCAAAATTTTGTGTACATATTCATTATATCGTTACAGTCTTACCAGCATGTGCTAATTAGCTTGTATTTATTTATCTATTTTGAGAGTCTGGCTCTGCAGCCCAGCCTGCAGTGCAGTGGTGCAGTCTTAGGTCACTGCAACCTCCACCTCCCAGGTTCAAGTGATTCTCTTGCCTCAGCCTCCTGAGTAGCTGTGATTACAGGCACCTGCCACCACACCCGGTTAAATTTTTTTTGTATTTTTTGTAAAGACAATGCTTCGCCATTTTGGCCAGGCCAATCTCAAACTCCTGACCTCAGGGGATCTGTCTGCCTCAGCCTCCCACAGTACTGAGATTACAGGTGTAAGCCACCACACCCAGCCTCCTTGTATTAATATTTATATTTTTTACATGTATGCTACCTTTTAACCAGATTGTATGCACACTTAAGCATAGGAGTAACCTTGTTAAAATTCTCTGTAGTCTCAATTTTTTTTCTTTTTCCTCTTTTTAGAAACAGGGTCTCACTATGTTGCCTGAGCTGGAAGTACAGTGGTACAGGCCTGGCTCATTGCAGCCTCGACCTTCTAGGTTCAAGCCATCCTCCTGCCCCAGCCTCCTGAGTAGCTGGGACTGCAGGAACACATCACCATGCCCAGCTAATTTTAAATTTTTTTATAGAGACAGAATCTCACTATGTTGCCCAGGCTGATCTTGAACTCCTGGGCTCAAGTGATCCTCCTGCCTCAGCCTCACAAAATGTTGTGATTACAGGTATGAGCCACCACAGCCAGCCTGTATTCTCAAATCTTTGAGTAGCTACATATGCTACATTGTTCTAACTTTGGGGATGCATCAGTAAACAAAAATTCCTCACTCATGGATTCCGTATTCTTGCAGGAAGGAGACAGAGGATAAGCAATAACAGAAAGACAATAAGCACAACTAAGTACATCGTGTAGTGATTAGCGCTAGGAAAAAGAAGTAGGTCAGGGTAAGAGGGATTGAGTATATGTCAGGTAATTTGCAGTTTCAAATATGGCGGTCAAAATAAGCCTCTTTGAGATACTGACATTTCTGCAAAGATCTGACAGAAGTAAGGGGGTGGGCCATGGGAAGAACTGAGCAAAGAGTGGACCAAGGACAGGAAAAAACCACAGCAGAGGCCCCCAAGGCAGAAGTGTGCCTAGTGTGTTCAAGGAACAGTAAGAAGGCCACTTTGCTGGAGCAAAGTGAGCAGGGAAACCACTGCAGGGTTTAAGAATGTATTTGTTTGCTAGTTTGAGAATAAATTTAAGAAAAGCAAGTGTAGAACAGGAAGATCACTAAGGAAGCTAACCGTAGTCATCCAGGCCAAAGGTGCCAAAAACTTGGACTAGGTAGCAATTGAGATTAAAAGAGGTTAGAGAATCCTATATATACCTGAAGGCAAAGCCAACAGGATTTCCCAGCAGATGGGATGTGGCTTGTGGGAGAAATGAGTCAAGAATGACTCCAAGTTAGGCGTAAGCAAGTGGATGGTGGAAATGCCATTAACAGAGATGAGGAAGGCTGAGGAAGAGCAACTTTTGAAAAGAAGATTAAAATTCAATTTTTAACTTCTTGGGTATGAAATATCTATTAGGGAGTGTCCAGAGGCAATTGAATAATCAAGTCTGGAAAGAGGTCTGAGCTGCCCATCTGTATTCTGCAGTTATCAGCTGATAGGTAGTATTTGAAGCCTGGATAGGCTGGGCATGGTGGCTTATGCCTGTAATCCCAGCACTTTTGGGAAGCTGAGGCAGAAGGATCACTTGAGCCCAGAAGTTCAAGACCAGCCTGGGCAATATGGTGAGACCCTGTCTCTACAAAAATTTTAAAAATCAGCCTGGTGTGGTGGTGTATTCTAGCAGTCCCAGAAGGCTGAGGCAGGAGGATCACTTGAGCCCAGGAGGTTGAGGCTACACTACAGTAAGCTGTGATTGCGCCACTGCTCTCCAGCCTGGGCAACAGAGGGAAACCCTGGATCAAAAACAAAAAAAAAAACAAAAAAAAAAACCTAAAATTAACTCAAAATGGATAAAGACCTAAATGTAAGAACTAAAACTATAAAACTGAAGCTATGATCACACCACTGCACACCAGCCTGAGCAATAGAGCAAGACCCTGTCAAAAAAAAACAGAATGGACAAAGGATCTGAATAGACATTTCTGCAAAGAAGTTACACAAATGGCCAGTGAGCACGTGAAAAGATACACAACTTTATTAGCCATCAGGGAAATGCAAATTAAAACCGCAAGGAGGGACTCCATGTTTGGATCCCCTTCCATGAACACTCCCTTCGTGGAAGCCTGTCTTCCCCTCCTAAACTCCATCTCTCTCTATTCCCTTCCACTCAGTGTGGAAGCTGCTTTCCTCTCCTGGATTCCGTCTTTCTGGATTTTCTTACTCAGTGTGAGAGTTAGCTGTTTCCTTCTCTCCTCCTGTTTTTCTCTCTGTCTAAATAAATCACTTTCTACAAAAAAATAAAAAGTAAAAAAAATAAAAAAATAAAACCACAAAGAGATATCACTTCATATACACTAGGATGGCTATAATTTAAAAAGGTAAATAATAAGTGTTGATAAGAATGTAGAGAAATTTAAACCCCCATATACTGCAGGTAGGAAGGAAAAATGATACAGCCACTTTGGAAAATAGTCTGGCAGTTCCATAAAAGTTTCAACAGTTACCATAATGTAGGGCTGTGGAGGCCCAACAGGGTCGTGGGGTGTCCTTTATGCTGTGTTGAGGTGCAGGATCCAAGAGGTAGAGAGGCAGGACACTGAAGAACTGGTGAAGAGCATCAGGACTCGGGGGGCCACACCACCTGTGAGCGGAGATCAGCAGCGGCCCCCAAATGCCCAAGAGTATCTGTATTTATTAGGTACAAGCTGGGGGCAGGGTCGTGAGTGAGGTCATCATCTATAGGCTTCTTAATAGGGCATACATAATCACGTGACTTACAAGCGAGGGGACCACCTCATTATATCACCTGGGCAGAGAGGTGGGCCGTGCACAGCAGGGGGCTGTGCCGTGAGCAGTAGTAGAGGGTTGTGTACAGAAAAAGGGTCCACCCCCATTAGGTCACTGAGGTAAGGAGGTGGGCTGTGTGCAACAGGTGTCGTGAGTAACACTTCTTATCTGGGGACTGGAGACTTCAAAGGATTTCTAATAGAAGGATACTCTAAGCTTAATGCAGTGGGAGCTGACAGACTCTTAAGATATCTATGGGAGGATTCTTTAGGCTAGCACAGAAGTGAGAAAAGACTGACAGGGTGTACAGCCACCATGACTGGTCACGCCAGAGGGGTTCTTCTCCCTCGGTTACTTCCAGGATCTTAGGCCTGAGGCCTACTTTCCACAGGAACTGAATGCAAGGTACTACAACTCCTTTATCAGGAGGAGAGGCACTTGCTCCAAGCCTGCCGTACAGCGTATGCCCTTTCAGGTAGGGACACCACTGCCTGGATCTTTGGTTCTCATCCTGATCTGGCTGTTTTCCCATGTACTGCTTCTGTTCTGTGACTGCTCTAGGCATTCCTCCTCCTATGAACTACTATATGGTTATATAGAAGGATTATATAAATCAGCACTAAATGTGTCAGTACAGCTCCGACTATAATACCTATATGATTATATAGAAAGATTATATAGAACTAAGTATGCTAGATGTATGTAAGCAGTAAGTTACACTTCAAGCACTATATGATTATATATGAAGGATTACATAAAGGAAACAGCTGAGCCATAACACTATAAGATATTCTTCAGGCACTAGTTGTGCCTGGGGTCTGGACAGTTCTCCTTCCTCGGTGCCCATGGGGGGTGTTACCCACACCATAAGACCCAGCAATTCCAATCATATGTATATACCCAAAAGAAATCAAAACATATTCACACAAAAACTTGAACATATTCACACAAAAACATGAATGTTCACAGCAACATTATTGAAAATAGCCAAAAAATGGAAACAAACCAATGTTCATCAACTAATGAATGGATAAACAAAAGATGGCATATCCATACAATGGAATATTAATAAGCTATGTTAGAAGGGAATGTAGTATAGAGACAGAAAGTAGATTTGTGGTAGCCTAGGGATGGGGAAATGACAGGGAAGGAATAGTGACTGCTAATGAGTACAGGGTTTCTTTTAGAGATGACAATTGCACAGTTCTGAATATACCAAAAAACCACTTAATTGTCATTGGGTGAATTATGTGTGTAGTTGAAAAAAATCAAAACTAGCTGGGCGGGTGTGGTGGCACATACCTGTAGTAATCCCAGCCACTGGGGAGGCTGAGGCAGGAGAATTGCTTGAACCCTGGAGTTGGAGGTTGCAGTGAGCTGAGATTATGCCACTGCACTCCAGCCTGGGTGACAGAGTGAGACTCCATCTTAAAAAAAAAAAAATCTTAACTAGAGCAACTCTATAGTGCTCAATTTATTTTTCAAACAGCTACTAAATTATCAAGACATATCTACTTATTAGGTTGTTTGAACTGTACCTGATAAATGGAATAGTTAGATTTTTCTATTGGTCCAGGGAGTGCCATAAAGAAATTCTGAAACACTAAAGGCTCTGAGAACCAAGAAAACGGGAATCCCTGTAAGGCATAAACCTTTCTCATATCTTACCTTCCTTTTTTTTTTTTTGGCAACATAGTCTTGCTCTGTCACCCAAGCTGGAGTGCAATGGCTCAATCTCGGCTCACTGAAACCTCTGCCTCCCAGGTTCAAGCGATTCTCCGGCCTCAGCCTCCCGAGTATCGGGGACTACAGGCGTATGTCACCATGCCCCGCTAATTTTTTTGTGTGTGTTTTTAGTGGAGACAGGGTTTCACTGTGTTAGCCAGGATGGTTTCGATCTCCTGACCTCGTGATCCTCCTGCCTCAGCCTCCCAAAGTGCTGGGATTCCAGGCATGAGCCACTGTGGCTGGCCTCTTTTTTTTTTTTCCAAGATGGAGTCTCTCTACGTGGCCGAGGCTGGAGTGCAGTGGTGCGATCTCGGCTCACTGTAACCTCTGCCTCCCAGGTTCAAGCAATTCAACTGTCTCAGCCTCCCAAGTGGCTGGGACTTCAGGCATGCACCACCCCACCTGGCTAATTTTTTTATTTTTGGTAGAGATGGGGTTTCACCAAGTTGGTCAGGCTGGTCTTAAACTGGTGACCTCAAGTGATCCGCCCACCTCAGCCTCCCAAAGTGCTGGGATTACAAGTGTGAGCCACCATGCCCAGCCACCTCTTCCTTTCAAAACCAATTTCTCCACCATGCTCTTGTAACAAATCCTTGGTCTCCTCTAGGACACCCTGCTCCAGCAGCAAGTTACTGTTTCTCCTAGGCAAACTCCCACACTGCACTGCCTCCTCCCATGCAATATATAAGCCTGCTGAGCAAAGAAGAGAGCAGCACAGAGGAACCTGTGGTCATTTCTGCCTGAGAGTTTGGGAGTGTGTTGGTGATTGTCAGCAGAATTGCTTCTTTCTCCAATTAAAAACAAAACACAGCCAGTGTGGTGGCTCACACCTGTAATCCCAGCACTTTGGGAGGCCAAGGTGAGAGGATAGCTATAGCCCAAGAGTTCACAACCAACCTGGCAACATAGCAAGGCCCTGACTCTATAAAAATAAGATTAGCAGGCAAGGCCTAAAGATACAAAAAATTAGCCAGGCATGGTGACACATACCTGTAATCCCAGCTACTTGGGAGGCTGAGGCAGGAGAATCACTTGAACCTGGGAGGCAGAATTTGCAGTGAGCTGAGATCACGCCATTGCACTCCAGCCTGGGCAACACGGTGAGACTCTGTCTCAAAAAAATAAAAATAAAATTAGCCAGGCATGGTGACACGCACTTGTAGTCCCAGCTACTAGGGAGGCTGAGTTGGGAGGATCACTTGAGCCCAGAAAGTCGAGGCTGCAGTGAGCCGTGTTTGCAACACTGCAGTCCAGCCTGGGCCACAGAAGAAAACCTTGTCTCAAAAATATATAATAAAACAAAACATCTCTGCCTATTGTTTACTGTCTCCAGTCCCAGCTTTGAAAGAGTCACAGCTGTCTCCTACCCCTCAAATAAATATACCTCCATGTGTGCTTTTTTTTTTTTTTTTTTTTTTTTTTTTTGTCTTGTTATCGGTCTGTTGCCCAGGCAAGAGTGCAGTGGCGCAATCTCAGCTCACTGCAACCTCCGCCTCCAGGTTCAAGCAATTCTCCTGCCTCAGCCTCCTGAGTAGCTGGGATTACAGGCGCCTGCCACCACACTTTGCTATTTTTGTGATTTTTAGTAGAGATGGGATTTCACCATGTTGGCCAGGCTGGTCTTGAACTCCTAACCTCGTGATCCACCTGCCTCAGCCTCCCAAAGTGCTGAGATTATAAACGTGAGCCAGCTAACGTGTGCTATTTTGTCTTAGACTCTAGGGATGAGACTGAAATGTGGGTTCCAAATCATAGTAATAAAGGGAAAACTAGAGGAAGAAAATAAGAGAATTAACTGCCATAAGGATGTGGCATTCTGCCACAGTCACAGAACTAATTGAATTATTACTTGGAGTATGTTGGAACTGAACTCAAATTAGAACATCACTTTTTGTAGATAAAACTCGTGCTAGCTTTGTTTTTCATTGTTAAGCTCCTCCAGTAAGAAGTAAAACAACAGCTTATCCAAGCAGCCTAATAAGTATTGTGGATTTTATCTTTGCAAAGATTAGAGCAAGGACATTCAAGCTTAGTAGCTTCAATAACAGTTTCTAACTTTTTGTATCTGAGATCCTGAAACAGGAAAGATGAGATTTTTTTTTTTAAGTCAGTGATGAGCAGCTATATTTAAAAAAAAAAAAAAAAAAGGACAGCCAGGCGCGGTGGCTGACGCCTGTAATCCCAACGCTTTGGGAGGTCGAGGCGGGCGGATCACCTGAGATCAGGAGTTTGAGACCAGCCTGACCAACTTGGAGAAACCCTGTCTCTACAAAAAATACAAAAAATTAACCAGGGGCATTGGCACATGCCTGTACTCCCAGCTACTTGGGAGGCTGAGGTAGGAGAATCGCTTGAGCCTGGGAGGCGGAGGTTGCAATGAGCCGAGATCACACCATTGCACTCCAGCCTGGGCAACAAGAGCGAAACTCCATCTCCAAAAAAAAAAAAAAAAAGAATCCACTAAGATATTGCTAAACACATAGTAAATAATCAACACATACTGAATTGAATTTCTAGTTTGTTCCTCTTTCATCTTCATATTTTTGCCTGTTTTCTCTCTCTTTTCCTGGTGTTTCCATTTCCACGGGTCCCCTTAACTGAGCTATGGTAACTTGTAGTTCCTCATACCTGTTATACCTGTGCTTTCATGCCTTTGCATAAGTGAGATTCCTTATCACTGAAGGCTGCTCACCCTAGAAGACTTCACTCCAAAAATCACTCCTGACTGGTATGCTGTCTGCTTATTCATCCCTCAGGTTTCAACTTCAAGGCTGCTTTCTCAAAGAGGCTTTCCCTGAAGCCCCAAATGTAAGTTATATCACCTTATTTTCTCATAGAATTATTTCCCATATAGCACTCAACACAATTTCTAATAATATATACATCACACACACACACACACACACACACACATATTTATGTGTTTTCTTTAATAACAGCCACCTCTGCCAGTAGACCATGAGCTCTTTGAGAAGAGGGATTCTGCCTTTCTTTGTTGGGCATTTTCTGTGTAGATTGTAGCCTGACATTCGATAGGTACTCAATATATACTTGCCAAATGAATGACTCACTTCCTTTGAGAAACATTCTCTTAACTTTTAGCACCTTGCGTTAATACTTAACTTTATTATGAGATTTATTACATTACTGTCTCATCTCACTAGGTTGTTAGCTATACATGAGTGCAGTTCACACACTTGAAGACATGCTCATAAATGCTTTCTTTTCTTATACCTTCTCCCATGGTTAAACTCTGCCTTAGGGTCACGTAACTTGTGTTTTCAGATAGCTCTGCTTCTAGCTTTCTGAAGGGAGTTTCAGCCCCTTGTTTATTTTATGTATTTGGCTTTCAGGTAAATATCTATTTACCATGCTCGTGGTTCACTCACTTCCTTAGTCCCAACTCATTCTGCTTCCCTCTTCCTAAAAAATAACAAAAACAAAACACTCCTGTCCTCAGAGAATAATTTTGCATACAGTCACATTTCAGTTTAGTAGGATAGAATATTGAATTTGCTGGACAGGTTTTAAGGTTGCAAGCATTACCAACTGGGTATTTATTGTGGCTCTAGATCTGTTTGTTGGGATAAGAAAAGATTATGAGGTTGGGCACAGTGACTCATGCCTGTAATCCCAGTACTTTGGAAGGCCGAGGTGGTCAGATCACTTGAGCCCAGGAGTTGGAGGCCAACCTGGGCAACACAAAGAACCCCATCTCTACAAAAAATTTAAAAAGTTAAGCAGATATGGTGGCACATGCCTATAGGCCCAGCTACTCAAGAGGCAGAGATGGGAGGATCATTTGAACCCAGGAGTTTGAGGCTTCACTGAGCTGTCATCACACCACTGAACTCCAGCCTGGGCAACAGAGTGAGCTTCATTTCAAAAAAATAAATAAAGATGGCCGGGCACGGGGGCTCATGCCTGTAATCCCAGCACTTTGGGAGGCCGAAGCAGGTAGATCATGAGGTCAAGAGATGGAGACCATCCTGGCCAACATGGTGAAACCCCGTCTCTACTAAAAAATACAAAAATTAGCCTGGCGTGGTGGCACACACCTGTAGTCCCAGCTACTCGGGAGGCTGAGGCAGGAGAATTGCTTGAAGCCGGGGGGCAGAGGTTGCAGTGAGCCAAAATCACACCACTGTACTCCAGCCTGGCGCCTAGCGACAGAGCAAGACTCTGTCTCAAATAAATAAATAAATAAATAAATACATAATAAACTGGCATTAAGCCTTTAAAAAAAATTAAAAATAAATAAAGATTATGAATGTGAACATTGAATGATTTTTCTTTTTACCATGTCTTTCTCATCTATAGCAATGCTTTATAGATCGTTGGTGCTCAATAACTATTTAGTGGATTGAATATATACTCAAAAAGCACTGAACTTAAGGTCAAAAGACATGATATAAATTATATTCATAATTCCATTATTTAATATTGTGACAGTATAGTAGACAAAAGTTTTAAATGAAATTATCCTTGTTTATATATGACTCTATTTTGGAAATCTAAGAGAATCAACTGAAAAACTGTAAGAAACAGTAAGAACCCAAGCATGGTAGCATATCATGTAATTCCAGCTAATCGGGAGGCTGAGGCAGGAGGATTGCTTGAAGCCAGGAGTTCAAGTTTACATTGTGAGTCATGATAGCGCCACTGCACTCCAGTCTGGGGATGTAGCTAGACTCCCATCTCTAAAAAAGAAAAAAAGAAACAATAGACAATGTAATATAGCAGCTTTAAAAATTATTGGCTGGGTGCAGTGGCTCACACCTGTAATCCCAGCACTTTGGGAGGCCAAGGTGGGCAGATCACTTAAGGTCAGGAGTTTGAGACCAGCCCGGCCAACATGGTGAAACCCCATCTCTACTAAAAATACAAAATTAACCGGGCACAGTGGCTCACGTCTGTAATCCCAGCACTTTGGGAGGCCAAGGTGGGCGGATCAGGAGGTCAAAAGATCGAGACCATCCTGGCCAACATGGTGAAACCCCGTCTCTACTAAAAATACAAAAATTAGCTGGGCATGGTGGCACGTGCCTGTGGTCCTAGCTACTCGGGAGGCTGAGGCGGAAGAATTGCTTGAACCCAGGAGGCAGAGGTTGCAGTGAGCCGAGATTGCGCCACTGCACTCCAGCCTGACCCGTGGCGACGGAACAAGACTGTCTCAAAAAAAAAAAAATTAGCCGAGTGGTGGCGCACTCCTGTAATCCCTGCTATTCGGGAGGCTGAGGTGGAAGAATTGTTTGAATCTGGGAGGCAGAGGTTGCAATGAGCTGAGATTGTGCCCACTGCACTCCAACTTGGGTGACAAGAGTGAGACCCCCATCTCAAAAAAAAAAATAATTTGGATTCAGGCCAGGCACAGTGGCTAACACCTGTAATCTCGGCACTTTGGGAGGCCAAGGCCAACATGGTGAAACCTCGCCTCTACTAAAAATACAAAAATTAGCTGGGCAATCCTGTAGTCCCAGTTACTCGGGAGGCTGAGGCAGGATAATCGCTTGAACCTGGGAGGCGGAAGTTGCGGTGAGCCAAGATCACGCCACTGCACTCCAGCCTGGGCAACAGGAACAAAACTCTGTCTCAAAAAAAAACAAAACAAAAACAAAAACTAGCCAGGCCTGGTGGTGCCCGCCTATAATCCCAGCTACATGGAAGGCTGAGGCAGGAGAATCTATTGAACTCGGAGGCGGAGGTTGCAGTGAGCTGAGATCATGCCATTGTACTTCAGCCTGGGTAACAGAGCAAAACTCCATCTCAAAAAAAAAATTAGCAGTCAAACATCAATAACTTTCTCTACTTTCTCTGTCAAATAGTAACTAATTTAAGTATAATAGAAGAAAATGTCACATTCACAATAACAAAATAAGACAAATAGGCTGGACGAGGTAGCTCCCACCTATAATCCCAGCATTTTGGGAGGTGGAGGCCAGGAGTTCATGACTAGCCTTGGCAACACAGGGAGACCCCATCTCTACAAAAAATTTAAACGTTAGCTGGGTGTGGTGGCACACACCTTTAGTCCCAGCGGCTTGGGAGGCTCAGGTGGGAGGATTGCCTGAGTCCAGAAGGTTGAGGTTGCAGTGTGCCATGTTCACACTGCTGCACTCCAGCTGGCATGGCAGAATGAGACCCTGCTGTCTCAAAAAAAAGAAAGAAAGAAAGAAAGAAAGAATCTCATGGTTGGTAGTGTACATCTCACAGAGAAGTGGGGTGCCTTTAATTGCATTGACTGCGGTGTGAATGGTGCCCCCTGTAGAAAAACAAAGTTTTTAGAAACTACTTGAAGAGCACTGTTAAATTCTGAAGAAACGGCCAGGCGTGGGGGCTCACGCCTGTAATCCAAGCACTTTGGAGGCCAAGGCGGGCGGATCACCTGACGTCGGGAGTTCAAGACCAGCCTGACCAACATGGTGAAATCTCGTCTTTATTGAAACAAAAAAAAGATGAAACAAAGAATTCTGAAGAAACAAAATAGTTAAAACACCTCGTTCTTAGGTAAGAAGACTCAACATGGTATAAATGACAGGGGTTTTGGTTTTTTGTTTTTCTGTTTTTAGACGGAGCCTTGCTCTGTCGCCCAGACTGGAATGCAGTGGTTGTGATCTCGGCTCACTACCATCTCCTAGGTTCAAGCGGTTCTCCTGCCTCAGCCTCCTGAGTAGCTGGGATTGCAGGTGCCCATCACAACGCTCAGCTAATTTTTTGAATTTTTAGTAGAAACAGGGTTTTACCATGTTGGCCAGGCTGGTCTTGAACTCCTGACCTCCAGTGATCCACCCACCTCTGCCTCCTAAAGTGCTGGGATTACACGCATGAGCCACCATGCCCGGCCAAAATGACAGTTCGTTCTGGATCTATGTCTGAACTGAATTTAGTCCAAATCAAAATCAACAGAATTTTATTTACAGTTTGTCAGAATTATTCTGAGTTTCATTTGGAATAAGCATTTAGGAATCACTATGAAAAAGAAGAGTAATGGCGGGGGTGGAGTGGGGGGACTTGCCTCCCAGATATTAATATGTAAAACAGATCCTATTCCTAAAATGGAGTAAGTACAGAATTAGACCCCAATAAAAATGGACATATGATAGAGATGGCAGGATTAATTTAAGAAAAGGTGTTGGAAGAACCAACTAACCATTTATAATTTTAAAATTGGATTCCTACTTCCCTCCTCACTCCAAAATAAACTCCAGATAGAGCAAAGATTTTAATATAAAAAAATAACCATCAGAGTCCAAAAAGAAACAACTTGAATAAATATATTTGTAATCTTGAAGTGAAGAAAGCTTTTTTAAACATAGCCCAAAATTCAGAAGCCATAGGATATTTTTATTTTATATCTTGCATGGCACAAGACACCATATGAAAAGACAACAAGCTTGGAAAAAATATTCACAACACATACAGCAAGGGGATAACATCCCTAATAATAAAAACGTATTTCAAGCAATTAGAAAGACAAAATAACCCAATAGAAAAAAATAGGCAAAGGACATAAGCAATTCATAAAAGTTGGATTCATTCGGATTTTTATTTATGACTTCTGCATTTCCTGTCATGCCTAGAAAGAATTTCCCCACTCCAGGATGCTCATTGTTTCTAATAACAAAAGAAATGCAAATTGAAACTATTTTTTACTATCACATTGGAAAATTTCAACTATCAATATAAAATTGATAATAGTGTTAGCACAGATTTTAGTGTTGGCACAAGTATTAAGGATGGGGCCCGGCATGGTGGCTCACACCTATGATCCCAGCACTTTGGGAGGCAGAGGCAGGCAAATCACAAGGTCAGGAGTTTGAGACAAGCCTGGCCAGCATGGTGAAACCCTGTCTCTACGAAAAATACAAAAAAATTAGCTGGGCATCATGGCAGAGGCCTGTAATCTTAGCTACTCAGGAGACTGAGGCAGGAGAATCGCTTGAACCTGGGAGGCGGAGGTTGCAGTGAGCCGAGATTGTGCCACTGCACTTCAGCCCGGGCAACAGAGTGAGACTGCATCTCAAAAAAAAAAAAAAAAGAAAGAAAGAAAGAAAGAAACAGGATGGGTTCACATACTTGGTGAGAGAGAGAGAAAAAATGCATTTTAGGCATTTTGATTTTCCATTAGTGAAAATGTGTAAGTTGCTGTTATTTATTCGGAGGGCAATTTGATTGTTTCTGTCAAAATATTTATTGTAGTTATGTGATTTGACTCAACTCAAGTTCTAAGACCTTACCCTTATAAATGTACAAAGATTATGTGTATAAGGATTTTTACTAAGGCATTGTTCTTAATAGTGAAAAATTGCTGGCTGGGCAAGGTGGCTCACACCTGTAATCCCAGCACTTTGGGAGGCCACGGCGGGCAGATCACAAGGTCAAGAGTTTGAGACCAGCCTGGCCAACATAGTGAAACCCCATCTCTACAGAAAATTCAAAAATTAGCCGGGAATGGTTGTGTGCACCTGTAATCCCAGCTGCTTAGGAGGCTGAGGCAGGAGAATCGCTTGAACACAGGAGGCGGAAGTTGCGGTGAGCTGAGATCGTGTCACTGCATTCCAGCCTGGGTGACTGAGCGAGACTCAGACTTATTTTTCCTTCACTTATGAAGCTTAGTTTGGCTGGATATGAGATTCTGGGTTGAAAGTTCTTTTCTTTTCTTTAAGGATGTTGAATATTAACTCCCACTCTCTTCTAGTTTGTAGGATTTCTGCCGAGAGATCTGCTGTATGTCTGATAGGCTTCCCTTTGTGGGTAACCTGACCTTTCTCTCTGGCTGCCCTTAGTATTTTCTCCTTTATTTCAACCCTGGTGAATCTGACGATGATGTGTCTTGGGGTTGCTCTTCTTGAGGAATATCTTTGTGGTGTTCTTTGTATTGCCTGGAGTTGAGTATTGTCCTGCCTTACTAGGTCAGGAAAGTTTTCCTGGATAATATCCTGAAGAATATTTTCCAGCTTGGATTCATTCTCTTCGTCACATTCAGGTACACCTATCAAATGTAAATTAGGTCTTTTCACATAGTCCCATATTTCTTGGAGACTCTGCTCATTCCTTTTTACTCTTTTTTCTCTAATCTTGTCTTCTCGTTTCATTTCATTAAGTTGGTCTTCGACGTCTGATATTCTTTCTTCTGCTTGATCAATTTGACGTTAAAACTTGTACATACTTCACGGATTTCTCCTATTGTGTTTTTCAGCTCCATTAATTCACTTATGTTCCTCTCTAAATTGTCTATTCTCGTTAGCATTTCGTCAAACCTTTTTTCAAGATTTTTAGTTTATTTACATTGGGTTAGAACATGTTCTTTTAGCTCACAGAAGTTTCTTATTATCCACTTTCTGAAGCCTAATTTTGTGAATTCATCGCACTCGTTCTCCATCAGGCCTTGTTCCGTTGCTGATGAGGAACTGTGATCCCCTGTAGAAGGAGAGACACTCTGCTTTTGGGTGTTCTCAGCCTTTTTACACTGGTTTCTTCCCTTCTTTGTGGATTTATCCACCTGTCGTCTTTGTAATTGC